>SNQJ01S0031106.1:11585-49400 GCA_010110895.2 Picea sitchensis
TCAAAAACTACATGGAATCCCAAAGATTATTATAAGTGATGGAGATCTTATCTTCACTAGACATTTTTGGACATAATTATTTTCTTGTTTGGGTACTCAATTGGCTCATAGCACATCCTATCATCCTCAATCTAATGGAAAAAACAAGATAATGAACAAATGTGTAGAAATCTACCTTCGTTTCTTTGTCTCTTATAAACAAACACAATGGTTCAAATGGTTACCCTTGGAAGAATGGTGGTATAGTACATCCTTTCATACTGTAACAAAAATGAAACCATTTATGGCACTCTATGGATACCACCCTCCTTCCATCACTTCTTCTCTAAAAGAAAAATCCAAGTTTCAAGCACTAGAATATCACATCGAGCATTAACAACAAGTTCTCCAAATCTTAAAGGACAACCTGACCATGGCACAGAATCACATGAAACAACAAGTCGATCAACATTGTAGTGAAAGAAGTTTTTAAGTAGGGGATTGGGTGTTTTTAATACTACAACCATACAAGCATATGCCCCTCAAGAAATCCAAGAAGCATAATAAATTATCACCAAATTACTATGGCCCTTATAAGGTGTTGCAAAAGATTGGTACTATGGAAGACAAATTAGAGTTTCCTGTATCCTCATGAGTACACCCATTTTTCCATGTTTCATGCTTAAAGAAGGTTATAGGTGAGAAGATACTAGTTCAAACTATATTTCCAGAACTTAACAAGGAAGGAAAAATCATATTGGAGCTTGAATCCATCATTGACACAAGAATTCGCCAGCTGAGGAATAGATCCATTTTAGAGTATCTCATTAAGTGGAGAAAACTACATGTTGAAGATTCCACTTGGGAAGATGAGTCTTTTATACAGAAGAATCCAGAATTACTCAAGTGTTGTGGAAAACACTTGTCTCAAGGGGAGGGGCATGTTAAGCCCTAAATAGTGGCACATTACCCCTTAATTGGGGCATATTACATTAGTAATGTTATTTTATTCATGTCGGCTTGGGTCCATTAGTTGTATTGTACCTCCTATTCTCCTATATATACCAAGGATACATTTTCATTTGGAATCATCTTGTATTGCGAAATTTATGTGGTGTATAAGGAGGTTTCCCCCTCGAAGAGGCTTATTATCTGAAATTATATCTTTTTCAAGGCGTTGAGTACTTGTTATAAGGTTTTTCTATGCTATCTTGATATTTGGTTTCTAATAGAGGGTCACTCAGAAATACTCCATCGTGGAGGATCTGGCACATACCCCTTGTGCTATGTCTTCTATGGAGGTTCTCCAGAGTTTCCCCTCACAGAGAAAAGATATGTTATCTGCATTGGGATCAATAGAGACTCGTAACCCATGATCGACCATTTTCGATCCAACTGACCTTAAACCTCATCTTACACACCAAATTGCCTTTCATATAGTAGTGGCATACACCACGAAATCGTTGACACAAAACATTTTTCATATGGTGGTTGATGAGGGTGCCTCAACTTGTGTGATTTCATTGGCATGTTGGAAAGCCATTGGCCCTCCTGAGTTGTCTCTGTCGACTACGTTTCTTACGACTTTTTACGGTCGATCGTTTATACCACATGGAATAATTTCTTCTTTCCCCATGCGGTTAGGAGGTAAAACTGTGTGTGTCGAGGTTGAAGTAGTCGATGCACCTCTCGAATACAATGTTTTGTTAGGATGAAGTTAGACTTATGCGATGCATATGGTGGTTTCCATAGTTTTTTGGTTCTTATGCTTTTCGCATGAGGGTCGAATTGCAACCATCGACCAATTGTATTTCTCTCGTCCTGGCCCTTCATCGGGGGCTTCCACGGTCCCGATGATTGATAACCCACAGTATGACATTGTCAACTTAAGTGTCAGTTTTTTTTTGTCATTGATGGGAAATTTTGATTATCCATCTCCTTCCAATGATGTAAAGTTTATATTGGTTATTCTCGAGCAACCGAGGGCTGTGATCTTTAAACTGTCATCTTTTAAAACAAGCTACTTTCATGACCCATGGACTTTACCTTCCCCATCAGCTTTGATGGAAGGAATAGAGAGCCTTGGAATGGCCATGCCCTTATCCGTGGCTGAGGTTTCGTAGAACATTGTCCAACAAGCCTCATCCAACCCCTATCTTTCTCCCTCACAAGAGCTAGATCAAGTTCTTGAGCCTATTTTGGATCAGGACTCTCTCGTCGCTCAAGATCCTTTAGACTTGGTATTTCCATCTTACGAGGTGATTTTAGAAGCAATGACTAGTCCTGGTAGACCTTGGGATGATCTGCATCATAGATCTTATTTTCTTCCTGAGCTTAGGAGAATAGAGGTTGGAGATTTTTTTTTTATCATGAATGGAGATAGCCCTTGTCCTATCAACCCTTTCTCTATTCATAGAGTTTATGCTGAGGGTAACATGGAAATAATTGTTGCAATAATTCCTATTGATATCTCCAGAACCCCTGGCGTTGTGGAGAATGTTTTTTTCGGAGTAGATTTCCTGCCTGAAGAGATTCAAATTTACACCGCGTTGCTCAAGGACTTCCGCAATATTTTTTCCTGGTCTTACAAGACGATGACAAGAATAAACCCACGAATTGTATAACATGAAATCATGACTTCTCCCGATGCCAAACTAGTCCAACAGAAGCTTTGCCTAGTCAATCCTCGAAAAGAAACGACGATAAAGGAAGAAGTAGAGAAACTGCTTAAAGTTGGTTTTATCTACCCCGTAAAATTGACGGAATGGGTATCAAACCCTCTTCCTGTCAACAAGAAATAAGGAATGATTCATGTTTCTATGGATTTCTATGATTTGAACAAGGCTTTCCCGAAAGAAAAATTTTCAACCCCTTTTATTGATCATATTTTAGATGAGTGTGCGGGTTGCGAAGTCTTTTCTTTCATGGACAGTTTTTCGACATATAATCAGATTCAAATCAAACCCGAGGACCAACATAATTTATTTTTTATTTTTCATTGGGGTACCTTCACGTAATGAAAGATGCCTTTTGGCCTGAAGAATGTTGGAGCTACCTTAAAGTGGGCCTTGTCATTCTCTTTTCATGACCTCAAACAGATAGTTGAGGTGTACCTTCATGATCTAGCATCATGTTCGTGCAAGAGATATGATCATCCCGCCCATCTACGACTAATATTTGAGCGATTTCGCTACTATTAGAATCCCTTGAATTATAACAAGTGCAGTTTTTGTGTGACATCGGGTCATTTATTAGGTTTCATCGTGTTGAAAACAAGGATCATGGCCAATCCTTTCAAGGTTTAGGTGATAGTTCAATTGTCTCCCACATGCACATTACCCAAGCTTCAGAGCTTACAGGGGAAAGTGAATTTTCTTTGGCCCGTTTTCCTTAATTATGTCAAGATAACTAAAGGGTTCATGTCTCTTTTGAAAAAAAGGGTCCCATTCTGCTGGGATGAAGCAACTCAATTCTCTTTTGAATCATTGAAATGTGTCCTGACTTCTTCCCCTCTGTTGCGGCCTCCTAATTATAATAGAAATTTCTTGTTGTATTTGGCTACTGTGGAGTCAAACATCGACATGGTCTTGGTCTAGGAGGATGACATGATCAAAGAGCACATTATCTATTATCTTAGCTGAGGCCTAGTTGGAATGAAACTCAACTACTCTCATGTTGAGAAACTTTCTTTGGAAGATGTTCACGCTGTCCAAGGATTTAGTCACTATATATTGCTTCGCAAGACCACCATCATTGCCTTCGTCAATCCTTTTCAATATGTGTTAACACGACGGGTCATTGGTGGGAATATCAGTGGATGGATAGTTATCCTACAGGAGTTTGACTTAAATTTTTTCTTTGGGAAATTTGAAAAGCCATTGGTCTTTGCCGAACTAATTTCAAAACTACGAGTTGTGTTTGCTGATATTATGCCTAAAAATTCACCTATAAAAGGAGATATTTTTATAATTCCATCTTCGAACCCCTGGTATGGAGATATCTTTGTGTATCTTCAGAATTTGAAGTTCCCCATTTCTGCTTCTCGCGATGAGCATCGACGAATTCGACACCAAGCAAAAAACTATCTCATTCTCGATAACACTTTGCATCATCAAGGTGTAGATTTCATTCTTCGATGATGTCTCACTCATGAAGAAGAAAAGCTCACATTGAATGACTGTTACACTGGATCTTGCATCGATCATTTTTCTAGGTTGGAAACAACCTAAAATAATCTACACATAGGAAAATTTTGGCCCTCATTAATCAAGGATTGTGTTGAGGCGGTCAAGAAGTGCCACCCATGCCAAATCTTTTGTCGGAAGACGCGGGCACACCCTGCTCCTATGTTTCTAGTCATTGTTGTTGGTCCCTTCACCAAGTGGGTGATTGATTTCATTACATGTCACTGGATTTCTTCCAGGGGGCATCATTATATCATCATAGTAGTATACTACTTCACCCAGTGGGTCGAAGCTATGCTAGCATTTAACAATGATGGCGAAACTGTCGCCCTTCTCATTTTCAATCAGATAGTCGTGAGATTCGGTATCTTGAAGGATATTGTCAAGGACCATGGTATTCACTTCCATAATAAAATGATGACTAAATTAACATCAAATCTTTGGTTCAAACAGGAACATTAGTCACCCTATTATCTACAAGAGAATGGTCAGGTTGAAGCTATGAATAAGTCTATCAAGACTATTCTTCAATGGACGATCAATTTGGCCAAGTCAAATTAACATTTGATGTTGTATTCATCATTGTGGGCCTATCGAACGCCTGTGAATACTGCCACCGGATTTTCAACTTTTCAACTCATATACAGGGGGAAGCAGTCTTACCCATTTAGTGCCGGATCCCTTCTTTAAATTTGGCAGTGGAACTACTTCCCGAGACTTCACCACTTGAGGAACACCTTCTATATCTCAAGTAGCTCGATGAGTAGTGTCATGATGTAGCCTTGGAAAACAAGGCTCATAATAAATGAGTCAAGTGTCAATATGATCAGTCTATTCTACATCGAATTTTCTCTGAAGTTCATCTTGTCCTGGTCTATGACCAAGACAAATACCCTGTGAGGGAAGGAATAGTCAAACCCATGTGGTTAGGAACTTTCATTGTGAAAAAGGTCTTAGACAAGGGCACTTACTGTATGGTTTATTTTGAGGGAAATGATTTGGAGGAGCCTAGAAATGGGCTCTACCTTAAGAAGTACTACCCTTAGGTCAGTCACTTGGGTGGATTCTTGTGTATATGTATAGACTTTTATAAATTTCTTGTCTTCTTTGTTTTGTGGACGTGTAGTTATTTATGTCTTATTTTTCATTGTGGAATATGTCAAGTAAATCAAAGGTTTACTTTGGGTTCGTGGATGGCCCTAGCTGATACACTCGGAGGCTTGCTTCCACAACTTGGGTGATTTTCACACCTGGAGGCTAGTTGTTATCTTACAAAGGTATTTTTTTAGGCGGCACAACCAATAATGTTTATGAATACAACATAGTGATAGAATTTCTATGTGATTCTTTTTCACATGGAATTTTTCACCTTCAGGTTTACTTATATGCTCAACTGGTTGTGTCCCTGTTAAACATGTTTTACCGCGTTTATGATCCCACTATTCATCGATGATTCCTTAGGGTACATCTCCTAGAACTATATTTCAATTACATTACGTATATTCATGTTCCTAAGAGATTTAATCATTTAACTAATACTCTATCCAATCAAATTTTAGATTGGCATTTTTCTCAGATGTAAGAGAAAAGAACACACATACACATGTAAACACATTTGTAAAAAATGTTATCCATAAAACAATATATATAGAGAGAGAGATATATTCCCAAAATAGTGTCATGAGTAAAAAAGTGGGTGTGAAAGCCTCAAAAGTCATTGGCATACATCGTTGGGCTTAAGCCATCAAAATACATAGTACAAAAAGTTCCCTCAGCAAGTAGTTGGTCTGACACTATCTAAGGTCTAGGCCTATTGGCCCTACTATAGTGAACTATGGAATTCACAAGAAGTCGGAATAATTGGACCCAATTTTGAGGCACCCCTAATACCTGTGGCTACATCGTCGGGTGGAGATCCTTGATCTCAGCCATAGGAACGCCACGAGTGAGAGAATTGAGGTTCCTCTCCACTCGTCATAGGAATCTATCAGCGCCTCCAGTTGGGGGTCCTCTCGCAGTTGTTGGTCCTCGTGTTACTATTGGCCCTACCTCTGGTCAAGGATGACACCTAGTCTGGGGGAGATCTGTCAATCGAACAGGTCCCACATCTATACATAAAATATACACAAGTAAGTACTTTGGAACACAAATAAAAAGGATATATTTTAAAATAAAAAATTTAAAAACTTCGAAATCATATGTTACCTATCTCACCATGCTCCTTTCCAGGGGGCATGGGCATGTCTAGATCTCTACGGAAGCTAATCCCTGCATAAGGATAATCCTCTATGATTGGGATCTGACGTTCCCACTAGTCAAATAATATTTTTTCAAAGGCTTCTATAGTCCTTCCTTCACCCTGTCTAGGAAGAAAAACCACCCACCTTCTCATTGCTAGGAAGAAGGCTATATACCCCTGTACTCTCTCTCTAGTATTGGGATTGGTTACCCTCTCAAATAATAAGGAACATAAGATGGTACCAAAACCGAAGTTATTGTTGGTATGCCTATGACACTTTGTGAGATATCTCTTCATGCATACTAGCATGGTAGTACTCAATTCAAATATCATTTCCTCTAAACATTAGGCTGCCGCAGTACATATGTGCGCGAGAGGCTTGATGGAGTGTTGTGGATCCAGTGATCCTCCCAATAAGTAAAAATATCACTTTCTGTGATAGGTTGGTGATATTATGAATAGGCACTTTAGAACTCACTTTTTCAGTACCAGCTTCGCAATACATGTTGATATGATCCTCGAAGTTGAATGGTCCCATAGGAAAGGTCCTCAATTTGGTGGTTCCCCTCTTCTGGAGAGGTCGGTTAGGAAGTAAATATCCTTTGTAATCAGGATCAATGATTGATCCTCTAGAGATAAAATATTCTACATTGGGATGCCAATACTCCAAAAGAGCGTTAAGCAACCTTGGTTTTTCCCTCATAAATGGAAACTGGAAGAATTTCCATAGCCCACATTGTTTTAGTGTAGCGTTGGTTGTAGGGTCCTCTTCGACCCCACTGTACCCATGACATAGGGTTTATCTCCTCATGCTCTCTCTCCCTCTAGTGAACGTACATCCTATCACACACAAGAAGTTGGAGAGAGGGATTAATGGTTGTGTTTTATTTTTTCAATACAAAGCGAGTTGTAAGTGGGTTGTTTACTACACATTAAGCATATATCACGAGGAGGTTGTTTATTAATCACTGAGTACATGTCACGGATTTGGCCTTGGATAGCAGGTGTACACGCAAACATGACCCTTTTACAAGGGTGCGCACCTCTCAAACTCAAAACTAAATAGAAATGGAAGAATTGAAATGCGGAGGAAGGTGCATACTTACCGCCTTGAGATTCCCAGGCCAAGGGAGGTTTTAGATCCAGTAGCTCGAAATTCACTCTTTTTGACTAAGGGTTTTACTTTTTTTGATTGTTTCCAATTTGCAATGGTGAAAATGAGTTGTCTACCTCTATTTATAGACTTTTTAGCCACTTTTTGGTGATTTGCCACACACTTCTGTCTTGGTGGCTACTTGAGCTCACTTTTGAGTCATCAATTAGTCATTCTGGTACTTTTCTCCTTTCGATTTGGTGATTATTTTTGGGATTGGTTACATTTTCATCATCCTTTGGTAAAAGTCAATTTTCCAACTTTTTGCCACGCATATAAGTTAGGATTTCATTTCCATTTTCTACATCTTGTTGTCTTTTTTGCTTTTGTCATAGGATCGAACTCACCAAAGTCGATACAAAACAACTAACATTTCTTTAGAGTGGCCGTAGTAGGTGGTAGAGCCTACTAACATGGATTCCGTTAAGATCCCTTTGATTCATTTGGCATCCATCTTTGTCGGTTTACTGAATATGGAATGAGGAGTCCTTGACTAGTCCCATCATGATTACATATTGAAACCTCATTCTTCTTGCTAATCATCATTCTTGGACTTACTCATGGGACTCCCTAATGAGCATGCTGTGTTGTTTTTCAAGCTTGATTTTAAAGATTCAAAGTTGTTGGATTACTAAGAGGGGGTAGATGAGTAATAGCGTGGTACCAATCACTTTTTCTTCAAATGTTAATATCAATGTAGAATTATTATCCAATAATGAAGCGTTAATAAATAAACAATCACACATGCAGTACACCCGGTGTTTCACGGTAGAGGCCGTCGAGGAGAAAACCATAGAATGCTTTTTCTTATATGTCTTGAAGAATTACATTCATTGGAAGCACCAACTTCCTTTGTTTCCAATTTTACCAAGCTGGAAGGAGGCTCCAACCTCCTAGTTTCTCAGGATACAACCTGAGGTAAGTTCCAACTCCCCAATTTTTTGGGGAGTTGGAGCTTCCCAAATCTTTGGCTACAACCCTAATGTTCTCCGGCTACAAATGGAAGGTGGCTACAACCACCTATCAGCGATCACGCCACCCCAGAGTAGAAGTAGAATGATGGAACCAACTTGTCACACCCTATCACCGTGATATATATTGTTGTAAACCTTTACTAATAAGTATGAACCATGCATAAACCTACGTACCAATGAGTATGAACCATGCATCAACTGTGTTAACTTTTAATAATCAAAGCGTAATCACACGGCTACCATAAACAAGTGCATCAACCATGCACCAACTTGTAATCAACTGTACCTTTAACGAGTGCATCAACCATTACCAACCTCAACAAAAAATCCCTCATCAATTTCATCATCCAAATCTGATTTGTACCTGTAGGCGGGCTAGTGTATATGATCACATTCCACACAAACTTCTTCCTTAACTTTTAAAAACAAAAGGCCGTTTCATCAAACTTGTTTTTAGTCTCACATGCCTAGTTTGGATTAGTCAACAACCCTAACTTGAGTAATCATAACTTTGAACTTTGTAATGTATAAAGATCTAAAACTGATACACAATGTTCTTGATTATTGTTTTATGCAATTCCTCAAAGTGGGACTACTTGGAACCTCTCCCGGAAAAGGAGTTATAGCAAAAATGGCATTACCTTGCTGAATTCGGCTTATTAGAGAGAGACCTTGTAGAGAGTGTCGAACAACTATTTGATGAAATAATATGAACCTATTAAAAATACTAAGACTGTACCCTAGCAACATTTGGTCTCACTTAATTTGGATCTTTATGAATAATTTATGGTTTTACCCGTAACACTTGATTTTGACTAGTTTGGGGACTAGCCACAAACCCTATTTTTCCACAGTGTAACTCCAAAACTACAACGACCCACAAGGTTAATTTTTGGACCAAGTATCTTTGGATATGTTGTCTCACTTGCATAGAAATTTCAATTATCTGAATCGTATAGAAAAAAAGTTATAGCAAAATGGTGAGATGACACAGAGAGCTAACATGCAGCAGAAGCACCATCAAAAGAATTTATCCTTCCTTGCATTTGACCTTCTTTTCTTCACTTTCCTCGAAATTTCAGCAAGATATCGCATAGCCCTCAGACACATATATTCAATATTCTCAAAGTGTGATTCAAATGGGGAGAGCCATTACCTCTGTTATACTCTCAATGCTTCCTTAAAGTATATTCTGGGTCCACTTGTACTTTCCTTATTTTAGGGTTGGGTCCACTTCTAATTTCTCCACTAAAAGAATTATTCTTGATAATTTATTTAGCATTCACTTTGAATTATAATACCTCATCACTTCACTTTATTGTTTTACCTTTAAAATCTTAAACCACTTTGATTACTTTGACCTTTTAGGAGACCCAGATGACATGAGGGTCCTCCAACCCATTAAGGCCATAACTCTCAAGCCAGGAGGAGTTAGTGAGTTATGCATACCAATAGGAAATGGCATGACATGTACTATCCATATATAATATTATTATCACGAAAATATATCATAACTCATGCCGTTACCCATCAAACAATCTTGGGTCCATTGCCCAAACCCAAGGTCTCCAACTCCTCGCAGCAACTCTCTAGCAGGTGAGGGTTTATGTTACGTTCCACATACCATAGGAAATGAAATGAAAAGAACTATCCATCCTAAGATATTTTCCCTGAAAAAATTGCTTTCCTTCATCTCATTATTCCACAATTAAGCTTTGTAGGACTTCTCTCCTTACTCCACAGCGTCTTTAGTGAGGGCTTTACCACCATAAGGGGACCACTCTGGGGTTCATCCATATTTACTTCTTATCAACCATGAAAAACAATAATGAGTCCTATTGACATCAGAAAAACATAATGGGTCCATTACCCAAAACTTTGTGCTATGGGTCTTCAAGGGTTGGCATCAATGACGACCAACCTTAATCAACAATCTCCCCCTTTGGCATTGATTAGCAACACTTTCGGATCTATGCTTGAAATCAATATCGCTCATGCTCCCACGAAACCGTACCTCATCCTCATATTATTAAATCTGATCACACGGAACCATTACCTCACGTCCCTGCACATCTGATAAATATCTCTCCCCTTGTCATCAATGGCAAGGTATATTTCCATCCAAGGTTGCTCCCCGGAAAGGTATCTCTTATGGTGCTTCCTATTTTGTCTAAGACATATAAGATAAGCATTCAAAAGCATTCATTTTGAGTAGAAATAACTCCAAGTGCTGGCGAAGATATTCAAAGGGCTTCAGGTGGAAGTGGTTTTGTAAATACGCCTGCCACTTTTTCTTTTGTGCCCTCCAGCTTCGGATGTTCTTTTACTGGCTTGTTTTGTGAAGTGATACTTGATTGGAATGTGATTAGTCTTGGAGTGAATCACGGGTTTTGAGATCTTGATGGCATGTATTATCACAATATATTGGAATGGGCTCATCATACTCCAACGTATATCTGTCAAAGTTTGTTTCATCCGAGAACACATGTACAACATGCTGCTGCTGCAATATACTCTTCGTTGGGTGGAATGCAATGATTGTTTTCTTTCTTAGGTACCAAACTAACTCACCTAAGTAGAAACTATTTGCTCCACTAGTGCTTGATGGGTCATCAATACAACACATAAATACGCATCCCCGTGGCAGGCCATAAGTGATAGATATTTTTCCTTTTTGGATACCATAATCCAAACTCTTACGTTGCCTTTGAGGATATCTGAGAGATCCTCTTCTTGGTAATACATGATGATTCCTTTGAATTAATAGCTTTTGCTTGAAATCCCATTTTATTCAAGCTGCCTACATTATGCGGCAGTGCGGATCTTTTGTCACATATAGTGGGATGCCAATCATTGACCTATATTGCCTACGATCGTAGACTTTGAATCATCATCTTTGCTCAACGCAGGCGGTTTTGCATGGGAGTGATAAGCCAGTTTCGCGATCTTTCATTCAGAACCTCTTTAGCATTTTTCTCGATATACTTGGTTTGAAATAAAAATTCCTTGGTTGCTTTGATGTATCACGGTCCCGAAGAGGATAGTTCTTTCTAATTGCTGGCATTTCATTCTCGCTGATGTAGAGTTTGTTGTCTGCGCTTCATTTTCACGAACCACACTGTTGCAGATACTTATCAGTCTGGAGTACCATTCTCTAGAATCTTGTTTTTATACCATACAAGACCTTCTTGAATTTACACACATAATCCGCGTTCTCCGATGGCCAGAATCAACCGGTTCAATGTAGACTTCTTCTTCAGTTCCCCGTTCAGAAAAGAGATGATTTTACGTCCATTCGATATACTTTAATATTTTTAGACATGTAGAAGCTAAAGCAAGCGGATTGCTTCCAAATTCACGGCCAAAATTTGGGGCATATGTCTCTTCAGGGTGGTTCCTTCAATCATTGCATGTATCAGCGCATACCAATCTAGATTTGTTCCTTGTGGCCTGTCATCTTCATTTAATTTGCATTTCTTTTGAGAACCAACCATTTTTGTTAATAGATCGCATTCTTATTCTTTGGTCTTGGAACCAGATTCCCAAAGTGTCATTTTCTCTATTTGATCGAATTCTTCATCCATGAGTCTTATTCCAAAATTCATCCTTGTTGGCTTCTTCAAAGCAGTTTGGTTCGATTGTAGATAAAAGAGTGCTAGGTGTGTTTGTTAGGGTGAATGGATTTTTCTTCCCCAGATCTCAACTCTTGCATCTTTGTTTCCAATGTTCTGATCTGAAGGATGATTCTTAAATGCTTTCGTTGCTAGGTGTGTTGGAGATACTTGTTGAACTTAACTCTTCCATGCAGCAGTTCTCTTCATCTTCATCTTCTTCTTCAAAAAGTTGTTCCATTGATTGAAAGTTTTCTTCTTTCTTTGATTACGGTATGCTTGTTTCATCAATTGTTATGTTGATGCTTCCACAACTTTGTTTAATCTTAGAATTGTAACCTTGTATGCTTTCCTTGTACTTGAAGTAACGGCGGTATTCGTTTGTCCACACGTGAGTCAAACTTTTCCATTCTTCATCTTCTCTTTTGATGCCAGCATTTGCTTCAAAACTTCGGGGGTGCTTTCATTTGTTGGTCTTCATTTCCATGGCTTCATTATGGAGTTTGTCGGTGTTGTTCAGGTACTCTGTTTTGAATGTGGTATGCAGCGCACATTAATCCAAAACATCATCAACTTTTAATCCATTATCATTGTTTGAGCCATTTAGATATGTATCCCTATTCTTTCTCCGAAACGATCCATTTTGTTGAGGTGTTCTAGTGACGGAGAATTGCCTTTATTCCATGATTTCTTCGCGGTAGTCCATAAATTCCTTTGAGGTGAATTCTTCCTCCAGTATCAGATCTTAAAGCACATTTTGATTCTTGAATCCATCTCAATTTCAACCATTTCCTTGTATATCTTGAAATTTTCAAAAGATCTTGATTTGTTCTTGAGAAAACAAAGTGGGTCATTCTTGTATGATCATCAGCTAATAACATAAAGTATCTCTCACCTTTTTAAGCCTTTTGGATTGGTCCAACTAGATCGGTATGCACAATTTAGTTTGTTGTTGAATATTCCTTTGATTTAGTTACATTGTTGCTTTCCTTGTTGGTGCGCACAAAGTGTTGGTTGTTTTTGTGATATGGGGCATTTCCTTGACTGCTTCTCCTTTTGTTGCGGCTTTGTTGAGTTATCCAAAATGCATGTGACCCATTCAACCGTGCCATAGCCAACTTTTGTCTTCCTTTCTAGACAACACTTTTCATTTCAATTTAAACTTAACACATATATGTTGCTTGAAGTTCTGCGGTATGGCGACCAATTTCCATGAACCTTCTTTTCTTATCTCACACTTTTGAATCGAAAGTAACTTATTGTAATTGACATTTAACTCCACATAACAAAGATTATGAACATATCTTCTACTATTATAACATTTTTTGCCTTTTCATTATTTTTTCCAATTCAGATTGTGCCTTTTCAATGATTTTGGATGAATCATCATTTCCAAGGAGGTGATCCATCTCTTTCCTCGTAATGTGAAACTTGTCTCTATCACTTTGTCATTTTGTTTTGAATCATCCATTTTTCAACATACCAATTACGCGTTCTTACGGTTTGGCTTGTAGAGTGGTATTGCATTCTTCGATTTCTATCGCGATCTGCTTTCTTATCCATGTCATTTTAAGAGATTCTTGTTTGTGACTTCTGTTGAGGTTCTTTAGGAGGGTGTCGTTACGCAATTTTGGCCATGTGTCCAAAATTGTTACATTTATGACATTCCTTGAATTATCAAGGATTCAAACCTATTGTAACTTCTTCTCTATGTTTCAGTAGGTCTTCTTGAATAACTAGTGTATGGCTCTGAGGTAGTTATTGTTTCACATTGTTGCTCCGCAATTTATAGCTTTATGTCCAAAATTGGTACCAAGCATAACATAAACCAAAAATATAGTTTGATACACGGTAGTTGAAGATCTTATGAAAAAATGTGCTCTTATGAATCCTTTATTTGTGAGAATTTGTCTATGTTGTTGATTAAAATCGAATCTTCGGTGGAGAGTGTCCACAACCAATCTTCCTTGTATATCTTTATCCCCTTTGATTGTTTACATAAATTTTTGGTTATTTCTTTCTCTATTGTTTGGAGCTTGATCCCTTTTAACTTGTGATTGTATCAAGTCAGGACTTGTCGAGATAAGATTTTTTGACTGCTAAAAATGTCATCCAAAACTTTTTGACTATTAACGCGCCTTTTCTTTTTATTTTCCTTTCTTAGTGTGACAATATGCTTCAGGTTTCGATGATCAAATGTCCTTTCCTTTTTGGCTATTCTTTGGGGTGCTTATTCAATTCTTTTTATCTTCTTCTGGCCCAGACCTTCAATTTTGTAATCATTTGTTCTAGTTCTTGAGTGTCTTTTTTTTTTTCTTATCTAGTTAAGCTTGTAGTTTTCTTGTTTTCTTGTTCTCTTCGATAACTTCTAGGCCTCATTAATTCTTCTTGGAGATCCAACTTTTGCCTCTTCAATTTCTTCTTCGCTATGCTTGTTCATATTCTTCTTGGAGTCTTATTTCAGTCTTCTCACGCCATGAATAGAACTCTCCCACATTTTCACAAATTGTCCTTGACTTCATCTTCATCGATGAAGAGATGTCTTCTTTGGTGAAAAAAATTTCTTGAAAACTTTCTTTGTAGTTCTTTTTACCTTTATATCTTTGTCTACCTTTTGAGTAACAACTTCATCATTTTATTTTCTTGGAAGGGACGTTTGTTAGCAAAATGACCAATACCATCTGAGTAAACAAATTAAAGGAAGATTACCTGTATACCTCTGGTTAGTTCCCTTTTTTAGTCTTTTGACAAAGTTGGCACTTCTTCATCATCTTAGAGGCGATAGATTCTTTCTTTGCTATAATTCTTCACTTGTTCCTTTTTCTTTTCTTTGATCTTTTGGATGCTTTGAAGGATGCTTCTTTTACATCTAAGATTTTCTTGTTAGAGTTCTCATCTCCTTATGCTATGAAGATTCCATGCGATTCATCCATGCTTATTGAGTTTAGATCTAATATTTCTTCTAAGATAGCGATATCTTAGGGTTGGTTGAATCTCTTAGGAAGAGATCTTAGTAACTTTTGAACAATTCTGATTCTTGATTTCTTCTCCCAATCCTATGATTGCATTCAACATTTCATCGACTTTCATTAAGAAGTGAGAACGTGATATCTATGCTGCCTTCATTTTTGTTTGTTCGAATTGACCTCTGTAGTTTGAAGCTTTGTTATTTTGACTTTTGATTCTCCTTCACATAAATATTTGAAGCTTGTCCCAAATCTCTTTAGCGATTTACAATGTGCAACTTTGGTGAATCTGATATCAAGACCATTCAAAGTGCATTTATGGCTACGTTATTCTCCGCAGAGTTTCTTGCTTTTCACTTGTTAGATTAGGCTATTTGATGTTTGTGTATCCATCTACAATTGATTTATAAACTTAGGAAATCCACGGCTGCTGTATATGCCTTCATCCTTATGCTCCCAAAAGCATACTTACGTCCATCAAGCTGTGGTATTCCATTTTTATACAGTTGGTACTCTCCATGATCTACCTTTGGTGGTTAAGTTTGCGAAGGAACACCTTTCGATACCCGATTGTTGGATTGAGAGGAGGGGGTGAATCGGTAATAGCGTATTACTAATGCAAGATACCATATATATAAAATATGCGAGCAATGAAAGTACTAGAATAACAACAAAATATCAACGCGATCTTGCGAAATTACCACGAAGTGATATCTGAAGCGCCTTGAAATAGCGCGCACAGATGGGATAGCAATTTCACGGGGCCTCGCCGGGGGCAACCTCCGGTCAGTATGGCTCTATTACAATAATATCAAGCTAGGGTTCTCATACCCTACGACTCCTATTTATACTAAAAGAAACATCTAAGAGGAAGATACTTCTAGAAATGAGGCTTCTATTAGATCTTCTTACATCCATGCTTTTCTATTATTTTATTGAAAGGTCTTATTAATATTGACCTTTATTACATCGAATACATTGATCTACTATGTGCGGGTTAAGGACCTTAACATAATCCCTTTTTCTTCCAAATGTTATATCGATGTAGAATTATCAATAATGAAGGTAATAAATAAACAATCACACACACGTACGATTACACCCAGGTGTTTTACAGAGCCAAATGAGGAGAAAACCACGGAATGCTTTTTTCTTATATGTATTGAGAAGAATTACATTCATTGGAAGCACCAACTTCCTTTGTTTTTCCGGCTGTTGGAAGGGGAGGGCTCCAACCTCTAGTTTCGGGGCTACAACGAGGGCTCCAACTCCCAAATGTCACGGCTACAACCAAAGGGCTACAGCCCCAATGTTCTCCGGCTACAACCTTGGAGAGATGGCTACAACCACCTATCTTGCCAGATCACATACGCCTGAGTAGAGAGTAGAATGATGGAACCAACTGTCACACTATCAACTTTGTGAGATATCACTGGCGTAAAGCGTAAATTATGAACCATGCATCAACATTGCAATGAAGTCCCAGACCATGCATCAGCTTTTTATTATTTAACTTTTATATTAATCAACACAGCAATCCAACTTGTACCATAAACAAGTGCATCAACCGTACACCAACGTAATCAACCCGATTTACCTTAAACCGGTTGCATCCAACCATGCACCAACCTAAAACAAAAATCCCTCATCAATTTCATCATCCAAATCAGTTTTGTACCTCTGTAATAGACACGGTGTATATTATCCATTCCTACAAACCTTTCTTAACTTTTAAAAACAAAAGACTAGCATTTTCATCAAACTTGTTTTTGGTCTCACATGCCTAGTTTTGGATTAGTCAACAACCCTAACTTGAAGTAATCATGGCTTTAGTTGTAATGTATAAGATCTAAAACTGATACGCAATTTTATTCAGTGTTCTTTATGAAATTCCTACAAGTGGAACTTCTTGGAACCCTCTCCGAGAAAAGGAGTTATAACAAAAATATACCTTGTTGAATTCGGCTTATTCTAGAAAGCGACCTTGTAGAGAGTGTCCCGCGCAAAATATTTGATGAAATGATCTGAAAATGTTACAAAACTACTCACAGACGGTAAAATAACCAACACATTTGGTAACACTAAATTTGGATCTGGTATTAATAAGTTATGACATTTTAACTCGAAAAACCCTGTTTTGACTAGTTCGAGGTGGCCACAGGCCTATTTTCCACGCAGTGTAACTCAAAAAATACAACGACCACAAGATGCATTTGAATACTTGGATATGTTTTCTCACTTGCATAGAAATTTCATGATCTGAATCATTATAGAAAAGTTATAGCGAAAATGGAGTGAGATGGCTGGGAAGGTAACATACCCAATAGAAGCACCATCCAAAGAATTTGTCCTTCCTTGCATTTTGGCCTTCTTTTCTTCAGTTTCCTCGAAAATTTCATTTCGAATGTCATTTGGAGCCTAGGACACATATAGATATATCCAATATGCTCAAGTTTGATTCAAATGAGAGAGCCTTGCCTCTTATTATACTCTCAGTAGCTTCCTTAAAACATATTCTAGGTCTCTTGGCCCCACTTTCCTTATTTTAGGGTTGGGTCCACTTTTAATTTATCCAGTAAAATTATTATTTGAAATAATTTATTTTGTATTCAATTTGAATTATAATACACTCATCAGTTCGCTAGTGTTTACCTTTTAAAATCTCTGAAACCACTTTGATTAATTTGACCTTTTTGGGAGACTTCTGGAGATGACATATGAGGGTCCCTCCAACCCGTGGAGCCATAACTCTCAAAGCGTGAGTTATGTGGATAGTTCTACATACCACTAGAAATGGCATGACATAATACTATCCATATATAATAGTATTTATTTCAAATATATCAAAAAAAAAAAAAAAAAAAAAAAAAAAAAAAATCTTGGGTCCATTACCCAAACACAGGTTCTCCAACTTCTCATGTATAACTCTCTAGCAGTGAGGAGGTATGTGGCGTTTCACATACCACTAGAAATTAAATGACAAAGAACTATCCATCTAGGATATTTTACTGACAATTCGCTTGGCTATGCTGTTGTTCACAGTGGGAGTGTGGGTTTCCTCTTGCTCCATGGCATTAACAGTTTGTGAACTTGTAGGATGCTTTGGTTTGTGTTATTTCCAATAAGCGTAAAAAAATATGGAGTCATATTTACATCAAAACTTTCATTGGGTCCATTACCATGAAAAAAAAATAATGAGTCATATTTACATCAAACACTATTGGGTCCATTACCCAAAACTTTGTGCTACGGGTCTTCAATGGTTGACATCAATGACAACCAACCTTAATCAACAAAAGCAACATCCAATGAGATTGTATTTATTCTTTTCCATCTCATATGGATTAATTGAGAAAAGTGGCAGTCCCTTAGAGTCATCTTTAAGCCCTTTTCAGACTCTCTAAAATTGAAAATATTGTCGAGCGATCTTGTTGTCCTTCATGCTCGCCAAACGCAAATTTGAAGGCACATATGTCTGGCGGTAGTTTACCCTTTTTTTGGTTCGAATGGATAATTTAATGAATAAAGGTATGCTCTAGGAAATTCAGTTCGCTAGAAAAGTAATCGCAGGCATAATTTTAACCCTTTTTCGTGCCTGAGGGACTAAATTTTTTAAAAAGGAACATTCTCCTTGGTTTTAGTTTATCACCTTTTTCGGGCCTTGGAGATTACTTATGAAAAAGGAACCCGTTCAAAGTCCATAGTTAACCTATTTTTAGAATCCCTAAAATTGAAAAGATCATCGAGTGACCTTGTTCCTTCACAATCATTAAATTTGTCCAGATGAACATCTACTAGCATGAGTTTAACCCTTTTTCTACCAAGTAGATTATTGTAGAAAAAGGTATGCCTCGAGAGATTCGTCTCACCAAAAGATTTCTCCTCGGTTAATTTTATACTTTTTTGGGCTAAGGAGACTAAACTCAGAAAAAGGATGTGAGTCTATAGTTAAGATCTTTTCATACTCCTTAAAATTGAAAATATATCTGAGTGATATTATCTTTGTCACACTCATTAAAACGGTTTTGAAAAGTTGTCCCCTCGGTGCAAGTTTACCCCTTTTTTGATCCGATTGGACTAATTGCGAAAAATGTACTCCATGGAGTATTCTTTAACATTTTTTCAGAGTCTCTAAATGTGAAAAAACCACCGAGCTTACCTTCTCTAGGCTCATAAAAAATTACATAGAAGGAGTCTTGTTGTGTCATGCTTAATTGCATTGCAGGTCTCATCTTTGCATCTTTGGCCTAATGTCGGCTCCATGTTGCTCTCAATTGAACCTTTAAAGCATTCCTTATACACAATCCTTGCAACACTTTTTTCCTTTGCGATCTAACACCTTCACCCATGGAGGAATTTTTCCCAAGTGTCCTTATCCTACACTTGTCTCCTTGCCCTGAGAATTAGTATGTTCTAGGTGCTTGGAATCAGTTTGCTTGCTTGTGACACTCATTCCTCCTTTGTAACGTACAATTATTTTATTCTTTTTCAAGATCATTAAAAATTGAAAAAGACAAAAAAATCAAGTATTCCAAAAAGATGGGACGGGAAATATACATTCTTTTTTTGGAAGCAAAGATAGTCACCCTTGGAAAAAGCACATCCTTCTGTTTTCTTTTCAAGAATTGGGATCTAGTATGACCTTAGGAAGTTGTTATCACTACATAGAATTGTGTCCTCCTCCATTTGGTTACTCTTCCAAACATATGGAGAGTTTTTGGTGCTTACAACATCAAAAACCTATGTCAATGTTATGTTTCCTAAGTCTGATCATATTTCATGATTTTGTCCAAGGGAATTTTTATCCAACCTGATTTGTGCTTTATGCAGTTTGTCTCTTGAATTCCATGATTTAGTCATATTACGAGTCCAGTCAAGTCCAGATTCAAAATCGACGAAGTCCTCTGCCTGATCATCGAGATCCTCTAGTCTTTTCTCGATGGCTTGTCGAAGACCTCAGTGTAGTGATTCTTATACTCCCATTGTACTCCTACCTAAGATTTGAATATCTTGAAGTTTTTTCTCGAGCTATGGAGTCTTGATCTCCAGCCACATGCATCACTAGCTTCTTGTGCATATTGTGCTTGTATATCTTCGACTGATTTTGGGATCTGGATCCACTATGTTTTCTCACGGCTACACTTTATATATTTATATGACATGTATATGCACTATACTTGATTTTCAACCATGATTTAGTTCATCTTGAGCATGGGTATTCCCACCTTAGAGAGACAATTGTTGTTTTGCAGATGGCACCTCCCAAAATATGGTCCTAGGCTCACTTGACTCCTTGTTGGTAAAGATATTGTAATTTATTTCAGACATCAGTTGTTCTTATGACCTCACACATTTGGGGGCATCTCTTATAGCCCTAAAATTCCCTACCCATTCATAAATGGCATTGGCCTTCCTACTTGCATAATTCCAAACCACTACTGAGGAGCTCTATTTTAAAAACCATTTTTTGGAGCATGTACGTGCCTTGCTGCACTACTTCCCATGTACATACACTTGTTGCATGCTATACATCATGTTAGCTCCCAAAATGAATCTGTCACCATGGTTGCATTTTGGGGTTGATAGCATGGCTATTGGTAGTTTTCTCAAATTTAGTTTTGAGTTTTTCTAGTAGCAAGACTTAGGTTTTGATTTTTGTCTTAGAAATAAGACGACCCATAAAGGTCTTCTCTTCAAAATTTTCATAAAATGCTTTCAACAGCTAATGCATGTTTTAAGGATGATGGTTAGCTGGTGAAAGTGACTATTTTCAACAGCTAAGGAGCATTTCTCATGGGTTGCACGCTGGTGAAAGCAACAGTTTTCAACAGCTGAGGAGCACTTCTCATGGGTTGCGCGCTGGTGAAAGCGGAGATCACGTGCGTTTTATCCACTTTTTAAAAAATCTAATGATGATATGTTCAGCCCAAGTCATGCAATCAAGAATGATGTGCTGGTGAAAGTGGATAATCATGGAAACTCGAGTTACACGTCTAAATCGGATTACAAGTCCGATCTTGTTCAGTAACACATTCTTCACCATCATGGCATCGGAAATCGTGAATTTGAATCCATTATCGCAGGTACATAAGTTATATTACTTGGATGATGACATCACATTGGTTCATCGCTTGCCCAACACACATCACTAACTAATGTATTCTAAGTTTTTAATTTTGAAAGACAGAGCCGACTCTCGAGTGCTTTCACCAGCGCAAGACCTCAGCCCAAATAGCAGTTTGTTGTGTTTTGTGTGCAGAATCGTTTGGGATTTTGAGTTACAGATGGCGAGGATATGCAGTGGTTCTTTACTAAGAAAAGATTTTGACAGTCTATCCTTCCTACAGACGCATCCAGAAGTGAAGAAACACTTCTCAAACGCAGGTTGTATCGAATTTGTTGAAAGACTACAGAATGGTTGTCACCAGTCAACAACAGAGGCTTTTTCTAAAACATTTGATGGGAATAAGGCCTGTATCGGGTCCTTGGAGATCATTGTGGATGAAGCTGCCATCGCTGCAGCAACCAACTTACCAAGATCGGGCCAGAGTTGGTTCAAAACGACTGCCACCAAAAACTTAAATTTCAGAGCATATTTGAAAGAGGAATTCAGACATAGTGCATGGAAGAAGAGCATGCCAGTTTCCCATTTAGAGGACGAGTGGCAAGATTTGTTTAAGGGAATCCAACTCTACATAACTTCAGAAGGTAGGCATGACAAATTGATGTTGTATCACTTCAAGCTCTTAGACCATTTCACAAATAAAACTCTTCTAAACCTACCTTTCTTCTTTCACAAGAGGTTAACTAAGGTCTGTAAAAATATTAGAGCTAAACCCCTAAGAATGAATAATACTCTGTGCCACTTTGGCCTTATTAAATTGATCATTCTGGAGGAGTTAAGACTGCAGGGAAGGACTTGGCAACATTTTCTATTTTGGGAGGGCTTTGAAACTCAAACTCAGCCCGTGAATGAACAGGGGAAAGATGGAAAGAAGAAATTGACTCCTCAAAGCAGTTTGAGGAAGAGGAGGACCCTTCCAGGACCTCCAGAAGATAGAATCTCTGGTGTGAAATCTCACAGGTCAAAGAAAAAGTTGAATTTTGAGACTACTACAGAGAAGCCTACAGAAAGGAGAAAAAACATATTAAACCTGCCATATACACACTCAGAACCAGAGAAAGAAGATGAGAGCCCTGTCATCAAGAGTCCTGAACACTCAATTGAGTTTGCACAGAATTATGAGACCTTTACTCACACCGAGGAAGGGGAAACATCAAAGAGCGCTAATTCGAAGAAAACACAGAAGATTAAACATATCGAAGAAGTGATAGATCAGTAGGAGGTCTTAGAGAGGGTAATAAAGGAATGATATAAGAAGTTGTACGATAATTTTGCAGAAACCAACGATGCATTTGAAAAGCTGGCTCGTGAAAGTGTCAAGGAAAAGAAACGAAAATAGAAGATCACCAAAGATTACAACAGTCTATGGTGGCTAGCAAAGCGCCTTAAAAGGAGGATCAGAAAATTGAAGCAAAAGATAAAATCACACCCAGATTTGCAAGTGCTTGCTCAAGTTGTTGTGAACATGCAAGGGGATAAAGAAGAGATACATTGAGTTTTTGTTGAAATCACAGTTTTGGAGGTGAAAGTTCATTTTGGGCTAAGGCAGAGCTTTCACCAGCGCACAACATAATTTTACAACCAGTTAGCTGGTGAAAGACAACGCTTTCACCAGCTAACCAGCGAATCATAAGGCGAGTTAGCTGTTGAAAGTAGAAAAATCATTTTTGGAAACCAAGGACAGAGTAGGTCATTTTTCACAGGTTATAAAGAAGTTCCAGAGTATCAAGGGATAACAACTTGCTTGCAAAGGACTCTGCATCAGAGATTCGAGGGAATTTTGAGAACCACATGCTAAACAACTCTCCTAAAGTATCTACTATGAACAACTGAAGAAATCTAGTTGCCAAGACAGGTGCCTCTGCATGTTTCATGACACCACAGATTCCAGAAGACTGAAGAATACAGATGTCAAAGTTTGAGATTGAAGACAATTTGAATGCTAGTTTAGTCATTAAGTCTTTATTATCAAGTTGTTTTGTTAGATTTGAATTTCTATTTTTAGATACAGATCCAAGTTTTTAGGATCTTTAAAACTGATTGTAAAAGGCTATAAATGCCTGTCTTTTCTAAGAGACAAGGGTTCAAACTGGGAGATATTTTGTGCCACTGTATAGAGTCTTATTTGCATAAATAAAGTTCAGTTTCCTTTCGTTTTCAATATCAGAATTGTCCATCTTTCGTTTTCTGTACTTTGTTTCAGTTTATTTTAGTTCATGAAGACTGTTATCTCTTTATTGAGCTCATAGACTTGAAATTAAAGGATTTCTCTCTATCTTGCATTAATCCCTACATTCAGTTGTATTTGGCAATCAAGAATAGTGTTCTTCATCCTCTCCTTTCAATTTACTTGATCTGATTATTGTTTCCTGAAAGCACTGTTTCTTTAGATGTATGAGTTGTCTATTACATTGATCATCTGAGACCCCATTGTTCCAAGAATATACACACATTATTTCTAAGTTACCAAGCATCCTTAGCCTACAACCCTAAGGAGTTTCTTGGAGTGATAACAAATTGGCGCCGTTGTTGGGGAGACGAAATTCAAGCTCTGTTTTCCTAGGATACGACACATAGATGATCTTTGATGATAGACAAAGATTAGACATTCTTAGTTGGTTGTAATTATCTATCTAGTGACTCCACAAGTTCATCCTTGCTCCTAAGAGGATCAGTACTAGGGTGAATCCTTAAGAATCACCTGTCACGCCAGTGTCCAATCCAGAATTAATTCTCAGAAAAGGAAAGACAATTCAAGGTCAAACTTCAAAATTAGAAACATAAGGTAATCCTCTTTTCAGTTTTGGAAAATCTACTACAGAAAAATTTGAGTTCTTTTCAGAGAGAATTAATGAAAAAACAACTGTAAATTCTGTAGAAGAACAAATTCTTTTTGATCAGCAGAAAAATCCTAATGATAAAAAATTGATAGTTTAAATTTGATTGAAAAAACACCCAAGACTTTAGAAACAAGCCACAGTTCTTCTTCCCTTGAGTCTTTTCATTCTCAGCAACAAGAAGATCATTTAAAAATTTATACTAGCCTCCTTGCTGTTGAACATCTCCTCCAAGAGCTATCTGCTAAAGGTGAAGGAAATTTAGCTAGACAACTTGCAAATTTTTACAGATCCTCTTATCAGACCTCTTTCCAATTAGAAGATTCACCTCTTTCACATTCCTCCAGTGTTGAAGACTTGAAAAAGAAACCATCATTTTCCCCACCCTTGATAGTCATGGCTGCACCACCTCCTTTGACTAAGATGCAACAAATCCTAGTTGCTAGGTATGCACCACTCATATTGCCAAACCCAGTATTAGCCATGCCAATGGGAGACTATCAGAAGTATATGCCCAAATTCACAGGCGAAGGCAATGTGTCTGCTGAAGAACATATTGAGGCTTTTTACAGTTATGCTGAAAACCTTAATATTGAAGAAGAAGATGTTTGGACACGAGTATTTGTCCAAAGTCTAGATGGACATGCTAGGAAATGGTTCAAAGAACTCCCTGCTGGTTCCATCGCTGGAATCGAGAAATTGGATGAGACATTTCTGAAACATTGGGGTGACAGAAGAGATTTTGTCTACTATATCACAGAATTCGGAAACCTGAGGAAACAAAGTAGTGAGTCGGTCTCTCATTTCACTAAAAGATTTAACCGGATGTATGGAAAAATACCAGCTGAGATAAAACCGTCAGATGCTTCTGCCAAGATCACATATTCTGATGCTTTTGACTCATATTTATGTTTACTATTGAGAGAAAGGAGGTCACCAACATTATCTCTCATGCAAGATGTTTCCCTTGAGGTGGAATCAAATATTCTATCCTCCCAGAAGTGGAAAGGAGATTCTAATAGGAGAAGACCAAAGAATGAGGCTTCATATTCATCAAGTGCTGATCCAAAACTTGATAAAATGGATAAGATGCTAGAGTCTCTAACCTCTGAGATATCTAAGCTTAAGATTGAAAATAAGCAACATGTAAAGGGAAGAGGCACTTATGATTCTGCAGGCAGGAATCTGAATCAAAATCCCAACAACTTCAGAAGAAATAATCAGCCAACTCAGATCTTGCAAAGAGAAAACAATCCTACTGAAGATCAGAGAATAAAGGTCCCTCTTCAAAATGTTGTGATGGACGAAGACGAGGTTGAATATCAAGAAGGTGGAGAATACAACATTCATTGTGTTGGAGAAGAGACATGGAAATCTTATCTAACACAACACGACTATGAGGAATCATTGACGATTGAAAAGACGGAAAAGATAATCTTATTGATGATGGAATTTTCACAACAGAGGATAAGAAGAGATATAACCTCCGATCAAAATCTGATACTTCTCAGCAAGAGGCACAAACCTCTCCTGAAAAGAGAACAACCCCTATTAAGCAAAAAGATCAGACATCATAAAATCAACAAGCAAATCCTTCAAAGGTGAAAGCATCAGCTCCTCCCAAGAAGACTGGTGCTCCTGTCAAGCATCAAACTCCAGAAAGTCAACCTCCTGTTGAACAACAAAGAAATCAGGAAGCCCCTTCAAATAAGGTAAAGGTTTCTGATAAATCTTCTGATAAAATTCCATATTCTTTCAATTTTGAGGCTGAAATACAAAAAAATAAAATTCCTATTCCTCTAGTTGAGAGGATGAAAAATGAAATGTTCAAAAGGGATATCCTCAAAACTCTAGATCCCCAATCTGTATCCCTTTCTGCTGATATCCTCAACATATATGATGATAAGCCAACCATCACTCTGGGCCAAATGATAGAAGACAGAGATGAAAGTTGTCCTCCCTTTTACATCTCTCTAAATATTCACGAGAAAACACTGCATAATTGTTTGTTGGACTTCGGTGCTTCGCACAATTTGATGCCAAAGGCGGTCATGGATGAGATTGGGCTGGAGATTACCAAGTCTTATCATGACCTTTTCTCTTTTGACTCTCGAAAATTCAAATGTCTTGGGATGATTAAGGATTTGGCTGTAACCTTAACCCAAGCATCCATGAAGACTATGGTGATGGATATAGTAGTGGCTGACATACCCCCTAAATTTGGATGTCTACTATCAAGATTGTGGATGAAGAGGCTAGGTGGCACTCTTGAAATGGATCTCTCCTACGCTACTATCCCTGTTTTTGGAGGGGTGAACAAAATGCTATACAGGGAATCTCAGTTGCCATATGTAATCAGTGACATGAAAAATCCATCCAATCATCCTATCTATTCGGTCGACACAAGTATGGGATCTTGTATTTTTACAAATTGATGAGTCATTACCTGATTCATTACTGCTCAGAAATCCCACAGTTCAGACCATATTTCAGCCCATGGAAACAGCAGAAGACGATCTTTGGACCATGTTCTTTGACGGTGGTTGCACTAAAGAGTCAGAAGGAGCAGGAGTGGTTTTGATTTCCCCTTCTAAGAAAACTTCTCATTTGTCCTTTAAACTCGATTTTAAAGTGACTAATAATATTGTTGAGTATGAGGCACTACTTTTGGGGCTGAATGCAGCCAAAGAGAGGAAGATTAAAAAATTGCAGGTGTTTGGAGATGCAGATTTGATTATTCAGCAGGTGAATAAGTCCTTTCAAGCAAAGCATGTCAGGTTGAAGGCATACATAGATGAAGTGTTGAAGGCAATTCATGATTTTGCAGATTTTAAAATCGCATATGTACCTAGAGCCATGAATGAATTGGATGATTCATTAGCTGTGTCCGCTTGTGCATTCATACCCCCTCTGCCTCATAAATTAACTTACGAAATTCAAGTTAAATATAGGCCCTCTCTCCCTGATAATGTAAAATTTTGGAAGTTTTTTGAAGACGATGCTGAACTCACTAAATTTCTTGCAGTGATAGATGAGTTTGCAGATCTGCAGATCGATCAGGAGAATGAACATGACAATGAAATTGAGAAGCCAGAATTCAGAAGCAAAATCACAGCACATGAAATAGTCCAACTGTCCACCAACAGAATTCCTAAAGGTTTTGTCCCATTGGAAAGGTTGTTCGATAATAATGATGTTGTTGTCAAATTGGAAAGTGGGGAAAAAGATTCAGAAGTTTTGCAGTACAATGTATCTAGCGAACAAGATGCCAAGTATGTCAACTTAGCCTCACATTTGACTGAAAAACAAAGGGCTGATTATGGTGAATTGCCAAAGGAGTTTGCTGACATTTTCTCTTGGAAATATGATGACTTGAAGACTTTTGACACTGAGGTAATTCAGCATAAGATTCCCTTGAATAAAGACACCAAACCATTCAAGCAGAAGCTTAGATCCTTCAACCCTTTGTTGCTGCCTACAATGGAAAGGGAAATTAAAAAACTATTGGATGCCCGCATCATCATTCCCCTCAGATATTCAGAATGGATTGTGAATCTCATACCGGTCAGGAAGAAGAATGGGGATATTAGACTCTGTGTCGACTTCATAAATTTGAATAAGTGCTCTGGGAACAACAACTATCCTCTGCCCAAAATGGAGCATATTTTGCAGAAGGTGTCGGGATCAAAAGTGATGTCTTTTATTGATGGGTTTTCCGGATACAACCAGATTGTTGTCCATCCGGATGATAAAGAAAAGATTGCTTTTACCACTCCATGGGGTACGTTTATGTACGAGAAGATTCCATTTGGATTGATGAATGCAGGAGCGACATTCCAAAGGGCAATGGACATTGATTTCATTAGAGAGAAAGATAAATTTGTCCTGATATATCTCGATGATATCACTGTTTTCTCAAGCAACCATGAACTTCATTTGTAGCACTTAAAAAGGACATTTCTAAAATGTCGGAGGTATGGCATTTCTCTTAATCCAAAAAAATCAAATTTTGCACTTAAGGAAGGGAAATGACTTGGGAATATTGTTTCAGCTGATGGGGTAAAAATTGACCCAAAGAGGGTAGAAGCAATTAAAAATCTGTCTCTTCCTAGATCAAAGAAGGACATTCAGTCTTTCCTTGGGACTATAAACTTTATTAGAAGGTTTATAGTAAACTTTTCATAAATCACAAAAAATATTACTTCTATGTTGAGAAAAGACTCCGAGGTAAAATGGACTGAAGCAGCCAAACACTCATTCAATGCCATCAAGGAAGCCATCACAACAACCCCTGTTTTGATCAGCCCCGATTTCTCCAAGGTATTTTACATTTTTTCATTTGCTTCAAGTGATACAATCACAGCAGTACTCTTGCAGAAAAATGTTGATGATTAGGAGCAGCCGGTTGCCTTCTTCAGTAAGGTCTTGAGGGATGCAGAGGTAAAGTATGAATTGCTGGAGAAACAAGCATATTCACTTATGAATTCATTGAAAGCCTTCAGAGTTTACATCCTTTAGGCAAACGTAATAGCTTCCGTTCCCTCCAGTTCAGTTAAAGATGTGCTGATACAACCCGACATAGATGGAAAAAGGAGTAAGTGGATAGCAAAATTGATTGAATTTGATGTCGAACCTAAGCCAGCAAAACTTGTGAAGGGTCAGGGCCTTGCCAAACTTCTGGCAGAAGAAAATTGCAGGCTGCTCGAAATAAATTTGGTAAGTATTAATGCATATAACGTTCAATCTTCAGAGGAT
Source organism: Picea sitchensis (assembly GCA_010110895.2). Lineage (NCBI taxonomy): Eukaryota > Viridiplantae > Streptophyta > Pinopsida > Pinales > Pinaceae > Picea > Picea sitchensis. The sequence continues at coordinate 40,408 of SNQJ01S0031106.1, forward strand.
AGGGAAGGTGAAGAAATGCAGGTCTCACCTCACCTAGCTGATTGCAAATGGTACAGTAACATTATTTATTTTCTGCAAACCTTATCAGTCCCATCAGATTTGACAAAAACACAAGGAAGGGCTTTGAAGCTAAAAGCTGTAAATTTCTGCATCAATGGAAACTTATTGTTCTGGAAAAATCCAATAGGTTTACTGTTGAGGTGTATAAACCAAGAAGAAGCAGCTAAGGTCATGATTGAATTCCATAATAGTGAATGCATGGGACATCACTATTGGAAAACCACCGCACATAAAATCTTAAGATCTGGTTACTACTGGCCATCCTTATTTTCAGATGTGTGTGATTTTGTGAGGACTTGTGACAAGTGTCAAAGATTTGAAGGAAAAAAACAATTGAAGTCCCTTCCCCTCAAACCTATAGTAGTCATAGGGCCTTTTCAGCAGTGGGGCCTGGACTTCATAGGTGAAATTCATCTTCCTTCTAGTGGTCAGCACTGGTGGATCCTTGTCGCCACCGATTACTTTACAAAGTGGATTGAGGTTATTCCCATCCAGAACGCCAATCATATTGTCATCATAAATTTTCCGCAAGAAAACATATTTGTCATATTTGGCTACTCTAAGAGAATAGTCACTGATAACGCTGGTACATTCAAAGATAAACACTTCGTGAAATTGTGTGAAGAGTTGGGAATTCAGCTGGTACATTCCACAACTTACTATTCACAAGGGAATGGCTTAGCTGAGTCATCCAACAAGAGTTTAGTCAGAATTATAAAGAAGTTTCTTCAACAAAATGCTAGAGGTTGGGATTCCAAGCTGAAGTTTGCTTTGTGGGCTGACAGGGTTACATGTAAGAAATCAATTGGTACATCTCCTTTCAAGTTGGTATATGGTACTGAAGCCATACTTCCTTTTCAACTTGCATTGCCGGTTGCAAAGTTTTTACAAGAAACTGATTATGAACCAAGTGATTTGACTCGGAGAATTCATAATTTGGTAGAGCTACAACAAGATAGAGAGAATCTCTTGGAAAAAACAGAATTGCATCAAGAAAGAATCAAGGAGTCCTTCGACAAGAAAGTCAAATCAAATGTCTTCAAAACAGGAGATTTAGTCTTAAAATGGGATGCAGCAAGGAAAGAGAAGGGGAAACACGGAAAATTTGAGGCTCTCTGGACAGGTCCTTTTGTCATAACAACGGTACAGCAGAATAATACCTTTGTTCTCCAAACTCTTTCAGGCGAGGAAGTAGCAGGTGGTCCTTTCAATGAGCACTTTCTAAAGATATATTTTTCATAAGGCTTTTCTTTGAAGCCCTGTTCTACTTGTACATATTCTTTTTCAGTTCTGTTTTCTTTATTTCTGTCACTTGAATAACTCCATGCCCAATGGTACCAACATTTTTTTTTTCAGATTTCTTTAAAATTTTGTAATAAAGGCAACTGAGTCTAGCTAGGTTCTTGGTCACCTCACAGGGAGATGTCGATCCCAGTTGGAGCCAAATGTTAGCTCCCAAAATGAATCTGTCACCATGGTTTCATTTTAGGGTTGATAGCATGGCTATTGGTAGTTTTCTCAAATTTAGTTTTGAGTTTTTCTAGTAGCAAGACTTAGGTTTTAATTTTTGTCTTCGAAATAAGACGACCCATAAAGGTCTTCTCTTCAAAATTTTCATAAAATGCTTTCAAAAGATAACGCATGTTTTAAGGATGATGGCTAGCTGGTGAAAGTGGCTATTTTCAACAGCTAAGGAGCATTTCTCACGGGTTGCGCGCTGGTGAAAGCGACAGTTTTCAATAGCCGAGGAGCACTTCTCACGGGTTGCGCGCTGGTGAAAGCGGAGATCACGTGTGTTTTATCCACATTTTAAAAAATCTAATGATGATATGTTCAGCCCACGTCATGCAATCAAGAATGATGCACTGGTGAAAGTGCATAATCATGGAAACTCAAGTTGCACATCTAAATCAGATTACAAGTCGGATCTTGTTCAGTAACGCATGCTTCACCATCATGGCGTCGGAAATGGCGAATTTGAATCCATTATCGCAGGTACAGAATCTGTACTACTTGGCTGAAGACATCACATTGGTTCATCGCTTCCCCAACACGCATCACTCACTAATGTATGCTAAGTTGTTAATTTTGAAAGACAGAGCCGACTCCCGAGTGCTTTCACCAGCGCAAGACCTCAACCCGAATAGAAGTTTATTGTGTTGTGTGTGCACAATCGTTTGGGATTTTGAGTTGCAGATGCCGAGGAGATGTAGTGGTTCTTTACTAAGAAAAGAGTTGGATAGTCTATCCTTCCTACAGACGCATCCAGAAGTGAAGAAACACTTCTCAAACGCAGGTTGTATCGAATTTGTTGAAAGACTGCAGAATGGTTGTCACTAGTCAACAGTAGAGGCTTTTGCTAAAACATTTGACGGGCATAAGGCCTATATCAGGTCCTTGGAGATCATTGTGGATGAAGCTTCCATCGCTGCAGTGACCATCTTACCAAGATCGGGCCAGTGTTGGTTCAAAACGATTGCCACCAAAAACTTAAATTTCAAAGCATATTTGAAAGAGGAATTCAGACATAGTGCATGGAAGAAGAGCATGTCAGTTTCCCATTTAGAGGACGAGTGGCGGGATTTTTTTAAGGGAATCCAACTCTACATAACTTCAGAAGGCAGGTATGACAAACTGATGTTGTATCACTTCAATATCTTAGACCATTTCACAGATAAAACTCTTCTAAACCTACCTTTCTTCTTGCACAAGAGCTTAACTGAGGTCTGTAAAAAGATTAGAGATGAACCCCTAATCATGAAGAATACTCTGTGCCACTTTAGCCTTATTAAATTGAACATTCTGGAGGAGTTAAGACTGAAGGGAAGGACTTGGAAACATTTTCTGTTTTCGGAGGGCTTTGAAACTCAAACTCAGCTCGTGAATGAACAGGGAAAGGATGGAAAGAAGAAATTGACTCCTCAAAGTAGTTTGAGGAAGAGGAGGACCCTTCCAGGACCTCCAGAAGATAGAATATCTGGTGTGAAATCTCACAGTTCAAAGAAAAAGTTGAATTTTGAGACTACTACAGAGTAGCCTATAGAAAGGAGAACAAACATATTAAACCCGCCATATACAGACTCAGAACCAGAGCAAGAAGATGAGAGCCCTATCATCAAGAGTCCTGAACACTCAATTGAGTTTGCACAGAATTATGAGACCTTTACTCACATCGAGGAAGGGGAAACATCAAAGAGCGCTAAGTCGAAGAAAACACAGAAGATTAAACATCTCAAAGAAGTGATAGCTCAGCAGGAGGTCTTAGAGAGGGTAATAAAGGAAAGATATAAGAAGATGTCTGATAATTTTGCAGAAACCAACGCTGCATTTGAAAAGTTGGCTCGTGAAAGTGTCAACGAAAAGAAAAGAAAACAGAAGATCACCAAAGATTACAACAGTCTATGGTGGCTAGCAAAGCGCCTTAAAAGGAGAATCAGAAAATTGAATCAAAAGCAAAAATCACACCCAGATTTGCAAGTGCTTGCTCAAGTTGTTGTGAACATGCAAGGGGATAAAGAAGAGACACATTGAGTTTTTGTTGAAATCGCAGTTTTGGAGGTGAAAGTTCATTTTGGGCTAAGGTAGAGCTTTCACCAGCGCACAGCATAATTTTACAACCAGTTAGTTGGTGAAAGGCAACGCTTTCACCAGCTAACCAACGAATCATAAGGCGAGTTAGCTGTTGAAAGAAGAAAAAGCATTTTTGGAAGCCAAGGACAGAGTAGGTCATTTTTCACAGGTTATAAAGAAGTTCCATAGTATCAAGGGATAACAACTTGCTTTCAAAGGACTCTGCATCAAAGATTCCAGGGAATTTTGAGAACCACATGCTAAAAAACTCTCCTAAAGTATCTACTATGAACAACTGAAGAAATCCAACTGCCAAGACAGGTGCCTCTGCATGTTTCATGACACCACAGATTCCAGAAGACTGAAGAATAGAGATGTCGAAGTTTGAGATTGAAGACAATTCGAATGCTAGTTTAGTCATTAAGTCTTTATTATCAAGTTGTTTAGTTAGATTTGAATTGCTATTTTTAGATACAGATCCAAGTTTTTAGGATCTTTAAAACTGATTGTAAAAGGCTATAAATGCCTGTCTTTTCTAAGAGACAAGTGTTCAAACTGGGATATATTTTGTGCCATGGTATAGACTCTTATTTGCAGAAATAAAGTTTAGTTTCCTTTCGTTTTCAATATCATAATTGTCCATCTTTCCTTTTCTATACTTTGTTTCAGTTTATTTTAGTTCATGAAGACTGTTATCTCTTTATTGAGCTCATAGAATTGAAATTAAAGGATTTCTCTCTATCTTGCATTAAGCCCTACATTCAGTTGTATTTGGCAATCAAGAATAGTGTTCTTCATCCTCTCCTTTCAATTTACTTGATCTTATTATTGTTTCCTGAAAGCACTGTTTCTTTAGATGTATGAGTTGTCTATTACATTGATCATCTGAGACCCCATTGCTCCAAGCATATACACACATTATTTCTAAGTTACCAAGCATCCTTAGCCTACAACCTTAAGGAGTTTCTTGGAGTGATAACACATCCCATGTACATATTCTATCTTCACACTAAACATCCCCGTGTATACCTCCAAAAGTTGCAAAAATTAAAAAAGTTGCAAGGAATTCAATGGAATTTACGGGCTATTGGAGGTTTCCCAACCATTTCACTATATCTCATCCCAAAAACCGAATAACTATCATTTTTTCATATAAAAGGAGGTCTTGGGGATTCATTCCACAATCAAGAATTAGAACAGTGAAACTCTTCCCAAATTCCCTTTCCGTCCTTGCCGAAGCATTTGCAACCTTTTTTGAGTTCTTACCGCAGCATTTCCTCTTTATACCTTTTCTCCCATACAATCCCTTCCCTTCCCTTGAATTGATCAACATATTGTGAGAGAATGCATTTGGAAGGTGCACTTACAGAAAATTTAAGAGGATCTTGAGCCAGGTTCGCGGAACATCGACCTGCAAAGGTTGTAATTTCAAATCTTTGAGTATTGAATAAAAGAATCGTTTTTCGTGTCCCAAATGATATATTTATGTCTCTTATTTGGTTTATTCATAATGATTTATATCTAACCCTAATTTATGAATAGAAATAGAATATGTGTAGCCTTGTTCTCCTAAACATTGATGGAGGTCAACTTTGGGAGGAGACTAACATCCAAGGAAGCTTCAAAGTGGGAGGTGGTCTACATCTAACGTTGGACTAAAGGTATTTATTATGATCCACTTTCCTATTTATTTTTGTTCATCCTTTCTAGAATGTTTGGGGTAGTTTAGGAATTAGATTGAATTTTAGGGAGTAATTTCTTTGTCTATAGTTAGAATCCTGGTATAGTTATAGGGGCATTTTCCCACTAGCAGAGATTGGGTGTTGATTTAGGGCCTCTAATTTTGAAATTGAAGGATTATTAACATAATATTAAAAAGGATACAAATCCTCTTGGTGTATAGAAATAACCAATAAACAAAAAGGTTTTCTTACTGGTGAGAACTAGAACATGTTCTTTTTAGAACTAGAAGAAAAGCTACTTAAGTCTACTGGTATTGAGATAGTGAGTGATTCCCCCTTTAGTGCAAGTGGAATTTATATAAGGGGAAATGTAGCCAAAGATTAAGTGAAAGAGATAGGATATTTGGTGCAGACCCCACCCCTTCTCATGAGGGGTGCGCGACCTCCCAGTCTAGGATCGTTCGATATACTTGAGTTGAAGTGACTCCTTAGATTCCTCCTTGGAGCTCGAAACTCTATCACAGGTCCTTTTTCCTTAGAGAAGGTTGTGTGTCACCCATGGGCCCTCTCCTTAGCGCTTTTAAAGTTTAAATTTGACAATGCCAGATCTCTATGTTAGGATTTCCTCCTTGATGTGACCACGAACTATGATCGTGGGCCAGCTCCCTTCGCAACCCCGTGCTTCAGGACTTTTGCGATTTGCTTACTCCTTTTTCCCGATTATCGAATCGATGAATGCTTCAGGACCAAATATATGGTCCACGTTCCTCTCACGATCAACGGATGTGATCACGTCGCGAATTATGACTTCACGATTCCTCTCTTCTCCCATCTCGTCGGGTATTCTCTCCTCGACTTATCCTAAATTGAGTGGGTCTCTGTCACATGCCCTATGGATCCAACGATCTAGAATTAATTCACGCCTCTCGACCTCATGAAGATCGCTATCTGCTCCTAGCAGACCTTCTGAAGTTTCTTCTCCCGAACGTCTCGATATTCTGCCACCTATCTCCTCCTCGATGAGAGATTTTGATTGTCTCCGGGACTTCGGCAAGTTCCTGACTCCTTTGCACACTTAGCACAAATTCTCCTTTCGAGACTTAGGTTGTTCACGAACTCCTTCTACACTCACTGCAGAACTCTACGCATAATCTTCTACGAATTTTCTCGGCTTGAAAACCTCCAAAGCTCACCGTTCATTTGTGAAGTTTTGTGTTCCCTCATGGAAGCTACTCACTCTTCATTATGAGATTTTAATATGGACTTACAGTATCCTTGGCACACTCCTTGTGCTCAGCTAAGCTATTCGACGACCTCTCCCTTTGCTTCTAGAACGGTTTAAGGCATCTCCTTTCCTTTGCCTATGCACTCTTGCAAAGCCTTCCTTCCTTAGAGTGTTCAGTAATTTTGGGATTCTCCTAAGGATTCCAACACTTCCAACTGTTTTGTCCTTTTTCACACTTGCACCAACACGATGCTCTCATTGTAGAGTGTTTCATAGTGTTCAGTGACTCTGAACTATGCCTCCTCCCACACAGTCTTTCTTTCCAAGGTACTTAACCACCTTGAAATTTCTTTCTGAGTCTATGAATTAACCTGGTATGCCCTCCTAGAAATATCTCTTCTGACTCCATTGAGTTCAAACACGCACTCCTTGCATCGGCTCACATAGTTTCCCCCCTCTGTCGCCTACTCCTTGCACTTGGCCTAGAGAACCAAACTTAACTCAACACACTTACGAACAGAAAGTTGTATCTCTATCCCCGCAGACGATTTCTAACATTCATCTACAACTCAAATACATGTAAAAGACATTCATAACACAACATACATCGCACATAAATTGATAACAGGAAAAACTATCATTTTATATTTATGGTGGAATGTCAAATTACAACAGTGGATTATGAGCTACAACTAAGTCTCGACTCTCTGTATTTATCCCCTGGTTAACTCTATCTTAGATAACCTCCTTCTACTTGGCTTACAATGATTTTTCATCCAACTTTAGCAGCCTCTCCCTGGCATACAATACAAGGATTTATACAAGAGGGGCTCAACGAGCTTCCCTCACAAGCTAAATTAGTGGTTTCAAATCACCATTCAAAATGAATATCTAAGGGGAAAATTACAATGATGGAAATATTCTCCAAATTGGATGCAGATCCCTCCTGCCATCAACCACTTAATGGTGACCTTATCTCCAGTATATCGATCACAACTTGGATTTTCCATCTTGTCATCATTAAATTCCTTGATCACGCTTTTGATTATTGAGGAAAAATTAAGAGGATGATGCCTCTCCCTTTCTTGAATGTGCACCATGCATGTAAATCGACTAGTGCATGCTGAGGTGGAGCGATGCTCCTGCATCAATATTTTAGTGCCTATACAAGAACAACATGAAATATGATAACCTTTCACATAGGACACAAGCTACACTACCTCATGCCACATAGGTCACAAGATAGAATACCTCGTGCCACATAGGTCACAAGCTACACTACCTCATGCTAGTGACATTTTAATCAGGACAAGTGCAACTAAATGTGATGGAGAGACCATAAGGATTATTACATTTCCCATTGCCTTTCAACCTGAAATATTATCCCATGAGAGATTCTCTTGCATTGAATAATATGAAAATCTAAGAAGAAGATAGAGGGTAGCTATGGCTTGCTAAAATACTACAAAGGGAAGAATGGATGCAACGTAATATTGTTGGGAAGGATGGACACGTTTTGTCATCATCTATGATACTCAGTGAAATTAGTATTTCTCAACAAAATTTAAGAGCATATACATCACATACACAAACACAAAACACCTTATTCCCAGTGAATTCAAAATAATTTTAACTCCATTAAATAATAAAATAAATAAATAAAAATTATTGCTATTTATTAATGTTATTAAGGGGTTTGTGATTAAATTATAAGGCATATAAGGATAATAAGATAGGGTTACAGAGAGAAAAAACAAAAGATGCAGAATGAGAGAGCACTTAAGTGAGGGGTAGCGTTTTAGGAGCGGACTTCAAAATGTTTTGTCCCAATACCCAATCTTCAACCATCGAATTCACAACACCTCAACGCAATGAGTTACACTAGAGGAAGCATTCACATGGGTCACAAGCGCTAAGTCTCAAGGAGGAGCCCACAAGGTTGGTTAGTTTGTGCATAACATGTCCATGAAAAATTGAAGAGTGGGGCACGTGGGTCTCATGCGAGAACCCACATTTCCCATCCTCAATGTTGTATAGGTAACATAACTTGAAATCTAGAACAATTTTGGAGGAAAGTCATTACTTCAGGACCTAAAATCTACTCATCTTAGTCATGATAGGCATCATAATAGGATCATGCAATTGGCTATATTTAAAAACATGAGGTTCATAAAAACTAGTATACTGTTCTGATTCGTCCTCATAAAATGTACAATCAAAGGAAGGAAAACCATCATTGAGAACTACGAGATTATTTTTTCATAAAAAACATGCAAAATATGTTCCAAATAGATTGTCTTGGTTGCTCTACAAAGTCAAGATGAGGCACACTCAACAAAAATAGTCCATTGTTGCACCTGCTCTACACAAAGTCAAGGTGATGCAGACTCTTCCACTCACTAGTGAACATGGTCTTCTCTCTAATATGATTTACTAACTTTATTTAGTTTATCTAT
>SNQJ01S0031106.1:50119-70258 GCA_010110895.2 Picea sitchensis
AAAATGGCCCCGGAAGTTAAAACCTGCTAAAAATAGTAAATTGCCAAAATTGCTAGAAAGTCGTTTTGAGCCATTTGGAAAAGGTGGGTGGCCACCGATATCCACCTGGATCAATACTGTGTGAAAACTGAAAATTGAAAGAAGCAATGGTGGGGGTCCAAGTGGAATAGGTGGGTGGCCACCAATATCCACCTGGATCAGTCTTAACATTAACTAAATCACAGGTGGTAACAAAATTTGAGTTTGTACACATTGTGGGACTACTAAATCGAGGTAACCAAAAATAATGTATTAATAGGATCAACATATTTATAATCAATTTAAGGTCGACTGGGACAATCATAGACTAGGATATGCTACTTGGGAGGATGCAAATACCTTACGAAGATATCATCCGTCACTTTTGACCACCTCGGGAATATGTTTTCTCGAAGTTTGGGTGAATGTAATGCCACATTTTGACTTAGAAAGCTATAATTACTTAAGGCCTAATCATCTTTATTTTCTATTCATTGTGAAACTATTAATGGTACACTTGAACTTTAAGACATATGAACCTATGTGAATGTAAATTCTATGAATGTTTAACGTTATTTGAATTATGATGGATATTATGCAATATATTTATAACTTGAAAATTTTGACATTTAAATTTGTTGGTACGTGGATATCGAATTGTGATTATGATTAAATGAATTTACATGGTGATAATGCATAGATATGTATGGGTTTGTGTTATAGACTAATATGCAGGTCAATAGGATATGAAATAGCAAAAAAATAATGATGATACAAGGTTGATGTGGCGAACATCGACTAGGAAACAATATGGTATGAATCTTGTATGTGAAATTATATTGGTTCAAATGCAGGTTTTTCAGGTGGTGAGAATGCCTAAAAATGAATACACGATGACAAAATTCCCAGCAACACACTGCCACTGTATGGTCCATGGTAGGATGTTGACCCTAGTTCTTTTAGGAGGGGTGGAGGCATTTCCTACCTTGTATCCTATGAAACCTAGAGTCATGGGAGGATGGTGTTAGCTCACTCTCCTCTAGAAGTGTTATGATGACTGCCAGATGCCTATTGTCAAAGCTTGGTCAAGAGAGTTGACACTTTTACTTATGGGTTTTATCTGGATTTAGGTCAATATAGTTGACACTCCAAGATAGTCCAGTAGAGGAAGGATAGGGATGGAATATGGAACTAGGTTAGGGAGGAAGGATGACTAGAAGTAGTTGAGAGTGTGGGGATTCCACATTATGGTAGAATTTATTGATTTCATAATGTATATGTTTATGTTTATATTTACTTAACTGAACTACAATTATCTAAGTGAATGTTTCTTGTGCTAAATTATTGTAATTGAAGGATTTCATGAACATTTTAAATGATTTACTATCTTTTATGAAATGAATGGTCTTGTTGATTGGATTGGATGCATACAAGAATTACTTTAGGTGTGATAGTTATTGTCATTAGTAAATGTGTGAGTCATGTATGTGCTAGATACACATGCATGCCTTGCACATGTACTCTAGTATGTATACGTGTTTTAAATTGATGATGTTGCTTATTTGATGTGGATGTATGAATCATGTGCCATTACTTTTGTATTCTAAATTACTCTAACTTTGGGATGAAGTTTATTAAAGGGTGGGTGTATGTAACAACCCAAATTGATTATTTAATTTTCATAGTTGTTAACTTAAATTTATTTATTTTATTAAAATAAATAAGTATTTTTATTATCTTATTATTAAAAGGTAGGTAAAGTAATTAATGAAGGGATAATGTTGTTGGGGAATTAACGAGTTGGATAAGGTAGTTGGGGAATTGAATGAGAGGGGAGGATAAGGAATAAGGGAGAGAACTTGGAGAGGAGTCTTAGTTTTTGGGGAAATTGGGGGAAGAAGGAGCATGAAATTCTAAAAGAGAGGAAGAAATTGGAAGAACAGTCTGTTTTTGGGGAACTCTCTCAGGGGCACTGTTGTTGCTGAGAAATTTGGGCTCGGGGGCTAGGAAACCACAAGGATTACTGGAGCTAGGGAGTCAGAGAGGTTGTTCCTAGTTGGATGGGTGTTTAATATTCAGTTGGGTAGTTTGGGCTATCTCAAGAATAAGTGAACCATGGGCTACATCAACCAACTTGCAGGTTGAGGTAGGTATTTTACTAGTTGGTTTGTTATTATTATATTGTTTTTATTATGTTCTATAATTTATCATGTTGTCTATTTACCATCTACTTACCAGTTTATATCTTGCATGAAAGAAAAATTATAAACTAAGTTGTAGTTATTTTAGTAGGAGATTAAGAGATATTTATTTCTTTTGAGGCCCTGAAATTGGAAGGCCTTAAAAATAACAACACAATATAAATTACAACCTAACACCATTATCCATGTAGGAACAATATCCATTCACTTGAGGACCAAGGAAAACAAGGGCTCATGAAAAATTTAATAGAACTTCTCTTACATATCACAACTATTGTGTTGCCACAAGACATGATTGTCACTAATCAACAGAGACTGAACCAAAGTTGTTAAAAAAAATGAAAATGAATGCCTTAGTATTGTTAGATCAAATGAATTCAATGGTTTCAATTACAACCAAAACCTATGAAATTGTGGAAAATAACCAAGAGAAGCATGGCTATAGAGATGGATTTAATGAATAAATAAGTTGAATTAAAATATTTTCTTATAAATGTGTTGAACCTGCACAGAATAGATCTAGATAGAAAATACTACACACATTTTTATAGAGAAATTGAGAAAGAATAAGAAAGAGAGAAAGAATGGAAGAATTCTCATTAACCGTAATGAATAATGAATAATTTAAACATGATATACTTTGTATAACTCAACCAATGTGCCATAGTGGTGGGATAGAGTGATATGGACACACATCAGTACTTACAGGAGTGAAATACCACCTATTCTAGTCTCTCAGACAGTTTGGGAGTGAACTACCACCTATTCTAGTCTCTCAGACAGTTCGAGAGTGAACTACCACCTAGCGGAGTTGACTAGTCTACTAGTCTTCAATTAATTGATTGGAACATAGTGAATTGAGGAGACTATCATGGAATCATGGGTAATGAGTTAGTCTGGTGATGATACCAAGGCTAATGCGCATAATTTTCTGATGATACCAATGTTGCATGGTGACAAAACCAATGCAACATCTAGACTCATCTCAACTAGTCAAGCTGAAGTGAAAACTGAAGAGAATATTCTCCTAGAGGAGTATTATTCGTAAACTATAGGAGAATGGATAATGACTAATAAACAAGGAAAAACCTTAGGAAAAACAAATCCTAGTTGTGTGTGAAGTAACTCCAACATCCCCCCTGAACATCACTATGGTGAAAATAAATAATGGGTCCCGACAACAAGGCCATGTTAGGTACCCAAATACAAAAGATACACTGAAATAAAGTCAGGAAAGAGTGAAAAACTCATGGGGAACCCCCCCTCAAGCTACAATGTATGTAAAATAAGAACTAATAGTTGTTAGACAACTGTGTCCTTCACTCTAAAACGACTTCGCAGAGAACATAATTTATACTCAGTGAAGGTCTTGGTGAAGATGTTTTTCATCTGATATGCTAAAGGACATAACTGTAGGTCGATGATACCCCCATGTAATAATTCATGGATGTAGTGCATGTGGATCTCAATGTGCTTCATTTGCTACCTCTGATTTGGATCTTTACAGAAATTCAGAGTGCTCTGGTTGTCGCACCAGATGACGATCGGTCGATGAAACTAAATGCCCAACTCAATGAGAAAATGTTGTAGCCAAATAGCTTGAATGATTATGTTAACTACCCCTCTGTACTCTGCCTCGGTTGAAGAAAGAGAAATAGCATCCTGCTTCTTTCTCGACCAACAGATAGGATCAGATCCAAGACTGGGTGAGTAACCAGCTGTGGACTTGCGATCAGTGCTATCACCATCCCAATTAGAATCAGTGAAACTGATGAGATATAATGTATATTTTTCTACATAATGAATCGCAAAGGTGATGGTGCCTTGTACATATCGAAGGATATGCTTTGCATCCTTCCAATATAGCTCATGTGGCTCCTGCATGAACTTGTAAACTACGACAACTGCATAGGAGAGGTCTGTTCTGGAGTGTGTGAGATAAAAAAATCTTCCCACTAGATATTTGTATAGTTTTTTTTCAACCAATGGAGTTTCCCCGCCATCCTCAAGTTTGAATCCTGATAGGAAAGGAGTCAGAGCAGATTTGTAGTCTATCATGTGAAATATCTCAAGGATATCTTGTGCATACTTGGTCTGAGACAATTTGATGCCTAATGCATCCTAAATGATCTCAAGTCTAAGGAAAAAGTGTAGTGGACCCATCTCTGTCATCAAGAACCTGTCATGTAGAATCCTCTTGAATGTAGCAATCACTAAAGTCGAGCAACCAGTGATCAAAAAATCATCAACATACTGAACTTAGAGTAGAAGTGAATAAATCATCCTAAGCATGTAGACATTTGGGTCTTATTTACAACGTAAAAATTTCTGTGACAGCAGGTAGGAGTCCATTTTGGCATACCATGCCCTTGGAGCCTCCTTGAGTCCATAAAGATATTTATTTAGTTGACATACCAACGAGGAATCTTACATAAATCCTCTGGGTTTCTCCATATATATCTCCTCAGAGAGATCACCATGAAGAAATGCATTCTTCACATCCATCTGATGGACTTCCCATCGCTTGGTCGCTACAATGGAAAGTTACAAATGTATGGAATCCATATTGGCTACTCAGGAAAAGGCCTCATCATAGTCAATGCCATGTACCTGTTGAAATCCTTTAACAACAATCATGGCTTTGTATCTGCTAATCTATCCATATGGTACGCTCTTGGTCCTATAGAACCATCTACATCTTACAAGTTTCCTTCTAGAAGGAGGGGGAACCAGACCCCAAGTTTGGTTCTCGAGGAGGGATTTGTACTCCTCCTGAATGGAAGATTCCCAAAAGGGATTTCCAACATCCTCTCCATAAGACTATGGATCTGAAGACTGAACCAAGAAAATATTCCTGGAGGGAAATGGTTCAGTGGCAGTGAGTGAAATAGGAGGCTCCTCGAAATTAAATCGAGCCTCCTAGTATCGTCTAGATCACCAAAAATATCCTTTGTATCCTGAAGAGTAGTCTATGCCCACTTGGGCCTCTCCTCTGTCTCTACATATGCATCTGGATTCTCTAACTCTTCATCTGACTATATTGAATTTGTATCTCTATCATGTGAATCCTATGAATTATAACACTCATCTGAATAAGATTTGGGATGTGCATTCTCATCATCTCGGACATGTGGAAGAATGAAGGTGTCTGCATGAACTTGTTGAGGTACATGTGAGACACTTTCCTTGAATTGGAAACTTCACTCAATGATGATCCGATCCAAGGAAAGATCAATAAGTTTGTATCCTTTCACACTGTCAAGGTATCCAATAAATATACACTATGTTCTTTTTGGATCAAGTGCCTTCCTCATTTTAGAGGGCATATGGGCCCATGCATGTGAACCAAAAATACGAAAGTGGGTCACTTCTGGTTTGAGGCTACTCCAAGCCTCATAGGGGGTATTATCCTTGAAATATCTATGGGGAGATCTATTCTGGATGAATTTTGCACAATTAAGTGCTTCGACCCATAGTCTCTCTGGTAGTGACTTTGCATTTAGCATGCAAGATGCCATCTCTTTTAGAGATCTATTTTTCCGCTCATCAACTTCATTTTGCTGTAGAGTATAGGCAACTGTATGAAGTAAATGAATCCATGACTCATGACAAATATTTTGAATCTCATGATTGAAATACTTTCCCCTATTATCATTTCAGAGGATTTTGATTTCTTTTCCTGACTATGTCTCAACCAATGCTTTGAAATCTTTGAGGTGTTGAAAGACCTCGAATTGTTTGCCTAAGAAAGTAAATCCAGGTGAAACGTGAGAAATCATCAACAAAAATGAGAAAAAATATTTCTTTGTTGATTTATATATGCATAAAAGGGGACCCATGAGGTCACTATGGATCAGATCTAAAGGAGAGGAAGCTCTCAGAGTCTTTCCTTTGTCAAATTCCTCTTTAGGGTGTTTTCCAAGAACACATCCCTCACAGATTCCTTTGGATAAATGGATTTTTGGTAGACCATAAACCAATATTTGTTTGATAAGATATTGCATATATCTAAAATTCAAATTCCCGAACCTTTTGTGCCATATCCTACTACTTTCATCAGCATGGGCAAGCAGTAAAGCATAATCTGGTTCAATAAATTCCAAAAATGTATACAATCTAGATTGATGATTTACCTCATCGGTATCAACCCTGGAATTGGTTTGCATGTCATATATGTCCACTACATTAGATGTAAATATGACTTTCTTTCCAGTGATGAAATTCATCATCTGATACATGGAGAGAAGATTGATGGAAAGTTTGGGAACGTGCAACACATTCTTGAAGCTTCCATTGGTGAGTTCAATCCTTCCTTTGCCAATGACCTCGACTGGAGAGTTGTCCCCCCATAAAAATAGGAGGACCTTTGCATAAATCCAATGAAGAATATACTTCTTTTATAGAATCCATGTGATGTGATTCTCCTGAATCTACTATCCAAGCATCAAAAGAGGATTTGATGCAATCAAGGCATGGCTAGAATTGTCTTTCTTGTGATTCTGATCTTCTAGTTTCTTCTTCTTCGCACCCTCAGGGATGTGATATACAAGGTTATTTTTCTGAAGTATTTGAGTCATTAGATTTTATTTTTTTTGCATGCATGTTGATTCTGGATGGAATCCTTTATGGCAGTATGTGCGTTTCTCCCCTTTTCTTTGCTTTCCCCCTTTGGATTTGGAGGGATCAGTGAAGGGTTTTGAGTACCCTTCCTTCTTCAGATTTGCATGTGATTTATTTTTTTCTTTATCTTTATATTTCTGATATTGATGGCTTCCATATTTCACAGTAAGTGCATTCACCTTTGTGTCTTTGATTTTTCCCATGTTGATGCACTGGTTTTCTCTTGTGTCAGGGATTCGATAAATTCCTCAAGAGAAGGCATATTCCAGGGGGATCCAGAGAAACATTTGACTGGATGGAATGTGGATATGAAAACGGAGAATTCGGGACAAATTTTGGAGAGAATGGTGAGAACCATTTGTTTCTCCTCCTTATATTTATCAACCCCGCAAGCTTTGAGTTGCAACAATAAATCCTTGAATTTTGTAAAGAAATATTAGAGATTGTCAAAGATTTTTGGATCCAATGTGAGATTTTCCACCTTGAGCATGTGTCCCATCATCTCATCCTATTTTCCAAATATCCCTTCCAAGGTTTTTCAGGCTTCATTGGGGCTTTTACAGGAAGATATGTGAAAAATGAGATCGGGAGAGATGAGACTGCAAATTGTTCTTAATGCTTCATCCATTCGATTTTGATACTTGGATTTTTATATGGTTGACATCGGTTTTGTCTCTGTATTCAAGGTTAACTTGTACAATCCTATGGTTTGTATATGCATGATTATTCTCTCCTTCCATTGAAATTAATTGTAAGGTGTAAGAATGAATTCTTTTGGGAATTCTGTTTTTCTGTTGCCTTCAATCTTTGATACCTGCAAATTATAATTTGGTGTATCTTTTTCTTAGCATTTTGTTGGATATGATACCATGCAATTTTTTTGAACCTACATAGAATAGATCTAGCTATAAAATACTACACACATTTGCAGAGATAAATTGAGAAAGAAGAAGCATGAGAGAAATAATGGAAGAATGCTCATTAACCGTAATGAATAATGAATAATTTACACATGATATACTCTGCATAACTCAACCAATGCAAATTGGAGGTGAAACCAATGTGCCATAGTGGTGGTATAGAGTGATCTGGACACACACTAGCAGTTACAAGAGTGAATTGCCACCTAGTCTAGTCTCTCGAGAAGTTGGGGGAATGAATTGCCACCTAGCTAAGTTAACTAGTCTACCAGTCTTCAATTAACTAACTGAAACAGAGTGAAGTGAGGAGAATATCATGGAATCATAGGTAATGCACTAGTTTGGGGATGATACCAAGGCTAATTCACATTAGATGGTGATGATCCCAATGTTGCAAGCTGACAAAACCAATGTAGCATATAGACTCAACTCAACTAGTCAAACTGAAGTGAAAACTGAAGAGAATATTCTCCCTAAACTATAGGAGAGTGGATAATGACTAATAAACAAGGAAAAAAGTTAGGAAAAATAAATCCTAAGTGTGTGTGAAGTAACTCCAACATTGCTCCCCTTCTTTGAAAATTTTCTTCCCCTTTTATCGTGGTCATACAATGTGCTCTATATGTGTAGTCTTTTGAGGGTTTCACAATCTAGAATAGTTGTAATGAAAGTAAAGTCTTCCTATCTATAAAACCATTTTTTGACATAAATGAATCAATCTAGGTGGGTGGAATTAATTCTACAATTGGACATGAAGAAAGAATTTTTAGGATGGAGAAAATGGAGAAATAATTTGTGGGCTAGAGAAAAAGGAGAAAGAATTTGCAGGATGGAGAAAAAGGAGAAACAATTTGTAGGAGCGGGAAAGCAAGATAAAAAATTTCATTTATTCCAAATATAGGATATGAGAAATGAGAGAAGGAATTTGCAAGAGAAATAAAGTAAGAGAATTTTTTGGATTTATTCCAAATATTGGATCTGGGTCGTATCAAGGTGATGAAAATCTCTATTCTTGTGTACGCTCATGATTTTTCTCCTCCGAGCTATTTTTTGTAGTAATGGTAACATTTGCATTGGTTTTTTGACCCACCCATTGAAGCAAGGATCTACAAATGATTTAAATGGTGATTCTACCTGCCCACCCATACCTCCAAACAATTTCAATACCTAATTCGATCGACCCACCAGGACCTCCAAACGATTTCAGAGGTGATTCGACATAGTAGTTTAACTGTCCGTTTTTTTTTTTAATTTAAAATTATAGCAATAGAATTTTTTTATTCTAGACAGTACTGTGTGAACAATTTTATGTTATATTTTTCTCTGTCTTTATTTAGATTAAAATTTAAAAAATTAAAAGTATGCATAGATTACATGTAACATATTCTACTTCCATTCATGTATGCTATCACATTCGAAATTGTGACACATTAATATTTCTATGTTAGTGTCTTTTCATTGTCCATATATCTAATTGTTTAAATTGATCTCCAAGTTCAAGGTATAGAAATGTATTATTTTTTCAAGTACAATGTTTTTTGGGAAAGCTATCAATCACATCAAAAGATCATTTGTTTATTAATTTTATTTCTAGTCAACCTTTAAATGTAACTCAACCATGGTAATTTAGATTGTACATAGAATGAGGTGTAAGAAGTGAACATAGAAATGTTGATGTTTGGTAGCTACGGGAGGTACGTTCCCTTATAGATGACCTATCCTATATGATAATAATATTTTGGAAGCAAGAGAACCATTGAATAGATGTGAAAATACCCCATAAGAGAAGTTTCCCTAGAAGAATAAAGAATAATGAAGTGACACCATCCCAGAGGAGAAGTCAACCCAGTAAAGAGGTCAAAGAAGACTATAAATACAAGGTCCCTTGTATCATTTGATACACTCACACACACTCTCTCATAAATAGGAAAGGATGGCGCAAATATGAGGAAGGTGACACAACAAATGCAGTAGAAAATGTTTCTTATTGTTCATTATTTGTGGTAAGTCTCTCTTGTGTGCTATCGTTGGTAGAGGTGCACTACTCTTGTATGGTGTTTTTGTTGCATATTGGGTGGTATTGATGGTTGTATATTTATCTATCCATTGTGCTAGGGTTTATCTATTGGTTCATGGTTGGAATTGTTTCAATGAAATCTCTCTAATAAAGGTTGGATGGTTTTTTCCCCCATTTGAGGTTTTCCCATGATAAATTATTGTGTCTTCTCATGCTTGTTACTTCTACTCTTATTTTCAGCACATGATATAAATTCTAATGTGAAATAATATCTAAATATACTGGTAAACCTAATTTCTTTGTAAATTTAATGAAAATCTACCATGTTGTCATAATTGGTTTCCTTCAGAACAGTCTAACCATTGGACGAAAGATTGTTTGCAACAATACCTTGTTATTGCACCATAATATATTTGTCAAGATCATTGAGAAATAGTTCCAAGGTGTTGGGAATAATTTCACCATAGAAAAATTCACCCTACCCTAGTGCACCCCCTGCAACACTTTGTTTGCAGTTTGGTGAAGTCTGAAAATTTGAAATTTATCAGATCTACGGTTCTTACTAGAGAAAATGAGTACCAGTATTAGAGTTAAATATATACTGGATGGAGAAGATAAATTCATATCATGGAAGCATAGGGTACTCCTCATTCTAGAAGAGAATGATTTATTGGATCATGTCAAGCAGGTACTTCCAAAACCAGAAGAAGACGAATCCAAAGCAAAGTTCAGGAAGAATGAAGTCAAGGCCAAGAGGAGCTTGATAGACTGGATTAAGGATCATATGATACCAAATGTATCATAACTGAAGACACCGAAATAAATTTTGTATTCCCTAACTAGACTTTATGAAATAAATAACACCATTTGGAAGCTTACTCTAAGGAATAAACTCAAAAACGTGACAATGAATAAGCCAAAAATAGTCTAGAATTATTTCATGAGAATCTCACAGATCAAGGCCTAGTTAGCAGCTATTGGAGACCCAATGGATCATGTTGAACTTGTGGCTACTACACTTAGTGGATTTCATCCCTCTTGGGACCCATTTTTTCAAGGGATTTGAACAAGAAGAAAATTTTCCAAGTTTGACAAGTTATGGTCAAATTGTACCCAAGAAGAATCCAGTCTAATATTGAAATCTCAGAAGACAAATGATGATGAAAACCAAGCTCTTTCCTCTCATGTGAAGAAAAGGAAAGAGAGAAGAGAATTAATTTCGAAGAAAGATAACATACCATGTTATAAGAAGGATGTGTCAAAATTCATATGCTACAACTGTAAGAAGCTGGGAAATTATGCCTCTCAATGTCCCCATAATGATCAACAAGGGAAGCATCATTCCCATGAAACTAACATGCAAGAGTCCACACCCTAGGAAAAGGAAAAGGAATCAAAGGATGAAGATTATGTCTTTTACATAGTGGTTCTTCCAAACACATGATCGGGAAGTATAATACAAATCAAATGGGACATCAACAACTAGACTCCAAGTTTGCATATTAGGTTTGATATTTCATATTTATTTATCTTAAGTAAGTGTTGTAACTAGAATAATAGTCTTTAGAGTTCCATTACTATCAAATATTTAGTAACACTTGAATGTTGTTGATATGATGATTATTAAGAAAATACCCATTGTTTTCTTACTCTTATTCTGGGTAGGTCATAGGTAATAGCTTTGAGAGGTAGATATGATGATAGTTGTAGGAGGAAACATATTAGATAATATCTAGGTGAGACATGGAGAAAACCATCTAGACATAAATTTGTGTACATGAATGTTCACATCCATGTAATGAAGGACAAGAGGAAAGTCAAAACTTTATGGCAATAACGACACTTTTGCAGGATACAAATTATCTTATATGGATCCCTCTAGTTTAGTTGATCATTATTCAGATCATCAAGAAGAGTCAGTAGATATAGAAGGGCCTACATGGGATCATTGCAGTGATCAGGAAGATACCAACATGATCTCATGATACTTTGCAATATGAAAAGGGGGATAAAAATATATGGAATTGATGAGCCATATCATGAGGAGGAGAAGATTATTCCACCAGTGGTGAGGGAGGTGATCCCACCAAGTACCAGCTCAGAAAGAGATAGAGTTTAGAGGTATTCAACCCAGACAATCCATTAGGGAGGAGGAGCCACCCTAGGACAGTTTATAGAAGATCAAAATTTAGAGGAGGTCATTACATGAAAAGGGAGAAGATGTATCTCGATATTATATAGACTCAGAGGGAGTCAATATCTAGAGGGAGAATTTAGAATGAGAGTGATCTTGATCTTAGAGAGAGTCAGCTAAATTAGAGGAATACGAAATCATTCACAAGAAGTTTCCCCTCAGATTCATGTGGGAGAGAGATGTCTTATAAGATTGATAGATAGATTTGCTGAGTTGAGGAGGCTAGATCGTAGCTTCATAGGATTCTAGGAGATGTGACACCTCCTAGGAAGATTCCCTTGTTTCAGTAGAATTTTCTACAGTAAAATAGGAGGCATATAGTCAAAAGGACTCAGATATGGATTTTTCCTCAATCCCATAGAGAGAAAGAGACCACACAAGCTTCTAGATATGTTGCACTGATGAGGAAGATCATTGATTCATAACCTTCCCCTTAAGACGAATATTCTAAGAATAAAGTGTGTGAAAGGATGCCATGATGGAAGATAATTAGTCCATCATGAAGATTGATGTGTGGAAAGTCGTTTCAAGACCATTAGGGAAGTTAGTGGTGACTTCCAAGTAGATCTACAAGATCAAGTATGTTGCATATGGAAGCATAGAAAAGTAAAAAGAAATATATGTGGCTAGAGGATTATCCCACTAAGAGGGAGAAGATTATGATGAGACACTTTCTCTTGTAGCCAAAACAAGTTTACATAGAGTATCCACAGGATACATGAGAAGGAGTCTCATGTTTTCATATTAAATAAATCTTTGTAAAGGATCAAGAAGGAACCTAGGGCAGGATATGATAGATAGTTATTTTAATGATCTTCGGGATGGTTACCCCTTGATGACTTGTTCCTTACAGAGGATGAGAATCTCACAGACGGTTGCAAGAGGAAACTCACTTCAGATTTTGAAATTAAGGATCTAGGACTGATGCACTATTTCATGGATTGGAGGTGTGGCAGAGGCCAGATAAGATTTTCCTTAGCCAAGGAAAATACACTATTGATATCCTCCAAATATTCAGGATGATGGACTTCAAGTCCATGACCACACATATGTTGAGAAATTTGAAGCTCTTTATTGATTCATCTTCAGAATTGGCGGATTCCATGATGTAAACATAATTGATCAGATCCATGATGTACCTAGTTAGCACCAAACCAGACATATGTTTTGCAGTGAGCACTTTGAGTCAGTACATGTTTAATCCTAGACATGTACATTGGATAGAAAAAAAAAATGTGTTGAGGTACCTACATGGTATAGTTGGATATGTATTGAGATATGTCTCAGATATATATGTGAAGTTCCATGGTTATAAAGAGTATGATTTAGCAGGGAGTGTAGTGGACCAGAAAAGCACATATGGATGTTGCTTCAGTTTGGGATCATGTATGATCTCATGGTTAAGCACGAAGAAAATGTAATTATCATGCAGTATATCATAGCTAGTGTTGCAAGCCATGAAGAAGTGTGGATTTGGAAGCTTCTTGCAGGGATATTTGATCCAGAATTGCAGCTAACTTTGATACATTGTGATGATCAAAGTTGCATGACTATTTCAAAGAATCTTTTATTTTCATGACATGTCAAAGAATATAGATATAAAATACCATTACATGTGAGACATGGTGCAGAGAGGAGCTGTGGAGCTTCAGTAAATATCCACAGATGAGCAGATAATGGACATTCTCTCCAAGCCTCTATCTAGAGTGAAGTATGAGTACTTCAGAGACAATCTTGGTGTGATGCATAATTTCCACCCTCATTGAGAGGGAGGTGTGGTGTTTCTCCTGTAGCCAGCTAACCCCTTTGGCCAAGGGTTTTCTATATCATTCACGTGTGGCAACTGAGGGATTAATGAACAATCATATACTAGTATTTTATATGCCATCCGAGGTGGATAGGTGTGAATAAGACTATTGGGAGAGGAGAAGAATCACAATGTAGTCATAATAATATGGAAGTAGTTGTGTGCTATTGGATATCATGCTAGTAGTTGTGTGCTACTGGTGGATTTCTACATCGTCATAAGACTATGAAAGTAGTTTTTTTCTACTGGAAAACATGCTAGTAGTTGTGTGCTACTAGTGGATTGCTATGTAGTCGTGTGACTATGGTCATGATTATGTATCACTGGATAGTAGTTGTGTAATACTACGGTGGTTGTGCACCATTGGTGGTGATTATGTATCATTGGATAGTAGTTGTGTACTAATTTGGTGGTTGTGTACCATTGGCAGTGATTGTGTATCACTGAACAATAGTTCTGTACTACTATGGTGGTTTTGTACCACTGGCGGTGATTGCGTATCACTAGACAATAGTTGTGTACTACTATAGCAGTGGTTGTGCACCACTTGCAGTGTTTGTGTACCATTGGACAATATTTGTGTACTACTATGATAATATTTGTGTACTACTATGATATTATTTGTGTAGTACTATGAGTTGAAATCAGTTGTGTTCCATTGGATGGAATTGTAGTAGTCCTGTGCTACTACTTGATTTCCATGGAGACTACCAAACCACTTGGAAGTAGTTTTGTTCTACTTTTTTATCACAACATATTCATGGAGATAGAGATCGATGATTTGACCTATCGATGGCATGGTAGTATATGTGTGTTGCTATTTGATTGTAGAGTAGTCAATGGACAACAGAAGAAGACATCATGAAATATACCTCCCTAGCGAAGAGGGAGTGTTGATGTTTGGTAGTTGTGAGAGGTACGTTCCCTCCTAGACAACCTATATTAGATGAGAATAATATTCAGGAAGCAAGAGAACCATTGAAAACATGTGTAAATACCCCAAAAGAAAAGTAGTCCCAAAAGAATAAAGAATAATGAAGTGACACCATCCCAGAGGAGAAGTCGGCCCAGTAAGGAGGTCAAAGAAGAATATAAATACTAGGCGCCTTGGCTCATTTGATACACTCACACACACTCTCTCATCCACAAAAAAGGAAGGCACAAGTCTGAGGAAGGTGATGCAACAAATGTAGTAGTAGAAGTTTCTTATTATTCAGTCTTTGTGGTAACTCTCTCTTCTGCACTATCCTTGGTAGAGGTGCACTACTCTTGTATGGTGTTGTTGTTGTAGCTGAGGTGATATTTTTTATTGTATATTTAGCTAGCCATTGTGCTAGGTTTAATATTTTAGTTCATGGTTGGACTTCTTTGGACAAAATCTCTCTAAGAAAGGTTGGATGATTTTTTCCCCCATTTGGGGTTTTCCTAGGATAAATTTTTGTGTCTTCTTGTTCTTGTTACTTCTTCTCTTATTTTCAGTACATGATATAAATTATAATGTGAAAGAAGATCTAAATATACTGGTAAACCTAATTTCTTTGTAAAGTTAATGAAAATCTAACAGTCTGCTATCCCATTCGAAATTGTGACACATAAAAATTGCTATGTTAATGTATTTTCATTGTGCATTTGTTGAATTATTTAAATTGGTCTCCAAGTTCAAGATATAGAAATGTATTAGTTGTTCAAGTACAATGTTTTTTCGGAAAGTTATCAATCACATCAAAAGATCATTTTTTTATTAATTTTATTTCTAGTCAACCTTTAAATGTAACTCAACCATGGTTATTTAGATTGTACATAAAATGAGGTGTAATAAGTGAGTTTTCAAATATACCTTCCCCGTAAAATGATTTATTTAGAATTTTTTAATATATCTCTTAGTAGGCCTTTTTTTTACCTCAAAATTCCCCTAATGGTGCATAGATTATATGTGTCAAGCCATTGTGTGCTTTTTCACATTGGTCCTCTACTCTTGATGTCATCACTTCAACGTGGTGAACCCATATTGGTCTCCACACTTGAAAATTTACCCATGCTAACACCATAAATTGCATTTCTT
This sequence comes from Picea sitchensis, assembly GCA_010110895.2. Lineage (NCBI taxonomy): Eukaryota > Viridiplantae > Streptophyta > Pinopsida > Pinales > Pinaceae > Picea > Picea sitchensis. The sequence goes on from SNQJ01S0031106.1 coordinate 65,959, forward strand.
AGTTTCTCCACATGTCCTCCTAACTCTCTCTTTATTCCTATTTAGCTTAGCATACCCTCTCATATTTGCAGCTTGTGTTGTAACTCTTGGTCCTCTAGGAATATTTCATTTTTTGTGTTTCTTTCTTTCATAAGTCCTTAAAACCATCCATGTAATTTATTAGGTTCTCCACATGTCTTTCTAACTCTATATTTTGTCCTAGTTAACATTTTCTACCCTCTCATATGTGCACCATGTAGCAACTCTTGTTCCTTTGGGAAGATTTCATTGTTTTGTTTTGTCCCTCATATAAGTCCTTAAATCCACCTAGTGTTCCTTGAACCCAAAATATTATAAATTATGATTCTTACTTGTTGATGGGTATGTAAGAGGGCTCATGAAGCTTGAAAAAAACATCATATTTAACTTGTCAAACCCCACTTACCCAAACATTATAAAACCTAATTTCATCTAGTGGAAGGTCCATGAGGTGACTTATGCAACTTAAGGAACATAAATCATCAAATTTGTTTTCCTTCTCACACCCAAATAATTATATAATCCAATTCATATGGGTTTTGGATTCTTATATAATCTATGTGGGCTTTCTCATCCAAATAAAATTTCACTAAGTCTTGAAAACATAACCTCCAAGTCTATAAAAATTTTTACAACTTGTACTCAAACCAACACTTTTTCCAAGAAAATAAATTATTTTTATCTGTGATAAAAAAAGTACAATACTTAGGTTCTATTGGCATAGTCCAATAAATATAATCTAGAGATATATCTCTTCAGAAACTATCACTATCGATATAGAAATATTTGCAACCTCCATACTGTCAAATATACTATCTATCAAGAAATTGAAAACAAAACAATAGACTTAATAGTCCCATGTACTAACAAATTAAAAGTTCCAAAGGAGTTCAGAAATCATGAAATGAAAATTGTTGTAAAACCACTATATGGTCATCTTGTACTTCTTCCAAGGAACCATAAAAATCACGTAGTTAAATTCCTTTCTTTGAGAGTTGATATGCAATATTTTTGTGCTCTCTATAAATATGAGTATAGCGGATCCAAATAAATTGATTAGATATTACCTTTAATTGTCGTGCTAGTGGAAGGAGAGAATTATTTTATACTTGGAGGCTTCCTTTCATCCAATTAATGACCATGAAGAATCACCCATGGCTTGAATATTATCAATCTCTTTGTCCAATTAGATTTTAGTAAGTAGTATAAGTTGTTGAATTCCCCTTGGTTATTTGTTCCTCTACCTATATTACCTTTGACCTGTAATCTTTATGTCTCTGAAAGATATAGAATGAATTCAATCCCATTGGTAGAATCTAGGTCTTGACAAGCCCCATGAAAATATCCCCAAGATAAAGACGTTTCCACCTATATCTCCATTAGAATTGTATGTGGTCAACCTTTGGAATAAACTTATAATATGAAAATAAATAATTAACCTGGGAATCTACCTGAAAAGTGGGCATCATCTTCTCTTCAAACAAAATAGAGTTTCTAGATATCCATATTCCCCACAGAACTAGATATGGGATTTACTTGAAGCACTTTAGATATTTCTGAGTACAAACCAAACATTAACAAATATATCTATGGATTCACATTTCCAAAGGTTTTGTATAACCAAAATATCCCAAACCTCAACCCATACTTTCTGAGAAAAACTACAATGCAAGAACAAATGTGAAGAATTTTCCTCACTACACTTGCAAAGTAAACAAATACTTGGACCTGCTCTATTTATTTTCCATATGGATTCCCATGTTAAAAATTAGTATTGTTCAATATGAGCCACATAAATAACTCACACTTGGGAGGGGCTTTAACTTTCCAAATATTTTTCCACCTCCATTTTCATCACCCAATTCTAGTCCCAAAAATGATGAGTATCTAAAACTAGGGGTATAATTTCTCCCTACTCCATTCAGAGCCCAGATTAATTCATTTTGGGAATTGTTCAATCGTATATGTGCCTTCTTGATTTCTGTTAAAACGTGGTCCCACATTTGTGCAAAATTTCCTTCTATACCAATATAGACTTCCTTTATCTAGCCTTGAGACCATAGGTATGTGTCATATAGACCTATAAATCAAATTAAGTGTATATCTATCAATTTCCTATAGGGTTGTATGATTTATTTAGTGAGGAATATGTCTCTACCACACCAACTTACTGCATTTCTCCCCACTTTTACTTATGATCCATATCCCACTCTCCATATTGGATAAGAGCCTATGATTATGGAGTCTAGTGTTGTTTTCTTGCACTAGTTGGATTTATTTACTAAACTCTTTTGTTCATTTCCAATCCATGCCAAGAGAGTTTCTAGAGAAAAAGTATTTTTGTATAAAAATAATTTTCCACAGGATCTCCTTTGTGATAACATTCCATAATTATTTTTCTTCTAGATATTTACTAAATAAATGTATGTTCTTCATCCCCCAACCCCCAAGGTAATTTGGAGCTACAATCCTCTACCACTTAACAAGATGATTCCCTTTGTAATATCTACTCCTTTGCCCAAAAATTAAAACAAAACCTTTTCATTTTTCAATGATACCTTTGGGTATATAAACTAGGGTATGCCAATATACTAGGGTGTTCCAGTATACTATAATATCTTATAGCACTGACTTTATTATAACCGATCTACCTCCCCTAGAGAGCCAGCTATTGCACCAAAAAGAGATGCATTTTTTTAATTTTAGACATCAGCCTATACCAATATATCTTTCTATAGTAATTAGGCTTAAGAGTAAAGACTATATATTTAACCCCTTTTTACATGTCTAAGTGTTCAAAAGGAAAACATCCTCCAATACCCAAATCCTAAATACCTTCCAAACCAACTCTATAAACTGTAGACTTAATCCCATTTATTCCCATGCCTACAACCTTATTGTAAAGATGTAAAATGTTCTTGAAACATCAACCCTCCCTTTCTAATACAAAATAGAACAATAGAACATCATCTACGAACAATAAGTGTGTGAGTGCCTCAAATATTCCTATTATAATACATTTGATTCTCCTCATTCTCCTAGCTTCACTAATGGATTTACTAAATCCCTCTACTATGAAAAGAAAGAGGTAGGGTGAGACTGTGTAGCATTTTCTAAGCCCCCTTGAATACTTAAATAAGTTTGATGTTGATCCATTGATTAATATTGCAAATGCGGAAGTATTCATACATCCCATAATCTACTTGACCAAGGGAAGTGAGAAACCTATGTGAATTAAAAGTTGGTGAAGGTACAACCATGAGACCCTATCACATGCCTTAGAAATATCGAACTGTATAATTTCTACTGGAATATGTGATATTTTAACAATGTGTAGTCCTTCTTGTGCTAATTCTATCACCTCATGTATCAAGCTCCCTTCTAAGAACCCAAACTTCTTAGGTTATATTACTTATGAAAGGACAATCTTAAGTCTAACTGCAATGACCTTGGAAATAATTTTGTAAATGTATTTACATAGGGATATAGGCCTAAATCTATCAAAATTGTCAAGATGATCCACTTTTTGGATAAGAGAAATAAAATTAGAATTAAAATATATAACCACTCTCCTAAAAGTTCTCACTTCTTCAACAACTTTGAGTAAGTACTCACCTAGTAGGTCAAAAAAATAAAAAATAAAATTCCATAGTCTATGCATTTGGGCCTAGATTTCTATATTTTTGTTGTTGTGTACAACAACCCTCCCAAATTTTCATTTATTGTAAATAAAAATAATTCGGGCCCCTTTATTTTTGAAACTCTTTCTTAGTTTGGTTTAATTTTTCTTTGTAAATATGTTTGGATTCTTGATTTCAAACTGAGCATTAATGCACTTGTTACATTTAGATATGATGTTTTTTCATATTTTGACTCTTATTTATATCAATGATGCATGCATTCTTTTGAATTTCCTGAATTTTAACATAAAACAAAAAAATTCAATTTCGAGATTTTCCTTGTGTCATATCACTTTTAGGTCGATTTCATTGTTTTGTTTAAGTTGTTTTGATTATCAACTAAAGTGATGTGTATAGATGTTCTATATTATTCATCTCTAATTATCTTGATCATATTTCTTATATACATGTTCATGATAAAATTTTTACCTAAGCTACAAAAAAATATGAAAAACATAATTGTTCGGCTATTCAAAAGTTGTTTTTCATCCTAAGTCTTATTTATTTCACCGTTTTATATTATTTGGATAAAGAATTAAACATATTTTATTTCATATTCAAATTTAATGCACTTTGTTATAGCCTACCTTATAATCGAAAAT
>SNQJ01S0031106.1:70268-95970 GCA_010110895.2 Picea sitchensis
AGCCATACTGTGCAACTACTATTCTTAGAGTCACGTCATCAAACATCCACTCTGGGTAAGTTGTGCATCCTGTCAAAACCACACTTACCATAGATCATAGTAATATTTCGAATCATAAATTAAATAGTAAGTACAAGTTATAGCATACAATATCTTCTTGATGTCTACGACATCCCAGTTACCTCAATACTATAGTCATTTGTCTATCACATAGCTCATCATCCTGTAGGCTAGTTCACCAATAAGACATATTGATGCGGATACATCACAAATTTATATAAGAATCCATATTTGCATTGACCCTCAATTAAGAAATGTATTCCTATTCACATCATGCATTGCATCTATTATACATTCATAACATAACTTGAATTGGTATACATGTACTGAACTTACCCTTTTTAATTTTTATGTTTAAATAATCAAATAACTATCTTTGTCATGAGAATATATCATGTAACATACAATAGGTCTAGAGGTACACATCTGAATGTCTAACAAATTCTAACTGACTCCAAAAAAATGCTAAACTTTAAATTATTAAGAGTAGTAAACAACAATGTTCTAACTACCTAGGGTCAAAATATGGGGCATTACATACACCCACCCTTCAAGAAACTTCGTCCCGAAGTTATGATCATTCACAATATGAGGAGAATTTATGACACAACTTCTATTNAGAAAAGTAGCAGAGAAGGCATAGAAGTAGTATTCAGAGAGAGTTGAGAAGGAGCCGAGACTCTGTTGAAGTTCGTGCTCATAACACCTTTGTAAAGAGGCATTTTATTAATACAAACATAAGCAATTTTTCCTGCAAGTATTTCTGTGTTGAATGAATGTCTATGTGTGTTCTTTATATGTTGTAGATGTATGTTAGGTATGCATTTGCAAGGGTTGTTTGATTTCATGGTTAAAGGTCTTTGAGGCTTCACACCAGGAGGGTGTGATAGAACGCTGCGGGTTCTGATAGCCGTGCACAGAGTGTGCATTTATGAATTCTGCGGGTTCAAACAAAGGCGTGCCAGGAGGGAACAATAGTTGAATTCATTGGCTCAGAGGAAGACCTCAAGGTTGCTAAATACCTTGCAGGTAAGGCTATGTATGAGATACATAGTTGCAAACAGAATCTCTGAGGAGTTTTGTAAGGCTCTGTCAGGAGGGCATTGAGCATAGGCACAGAGTGCACAAAAGAACTGTGTTGTGAGTTCTGTAGAGCTCTACCAAGTGGGCATTGAGCATATGCATAGGGTTGTTGAACACCCTGTAGACTCAGTAAGAGGTTGCTTGAGTCAAGGAGTGCTAGGAGGGCATCATATTTCTCCATCTGAAGGAGAGGAAAAAGAATAAATTCCTTAGAGGTTGAAGCTACAGGAAAAGCTCAGAAGGGATAGCACCTTCATGTGCGCAGAGATTCTGCAAGGAGTGCAGGAGTCATGGAAACCTCTTACGGTTTCAGAGAAAGTCAAGCTCAGGAGGGAGAGTGCTTTTATGCATGGAGTCCTAGCTGCAGGGGTCGCAGAAATAGAGCAAAGGTTGAGGCCTTTGGCTTTTGGAAATTCTTCCAAGCTCGGGAAGAAAGCGCAAAAGCTTAGGAGGGGCACAGTAGCTGTCGGATCAGGCTGAGGAAGAGATCTAGACCATTGGTTTTCCATGTCTAGAAGCAACAGCAGGAGAGTGCACAGAGCAGAGAAGATCGTGAGCTATCAGATCTCTCTTAGATAGCCGACATCTGTTGGATATGTTAGGAGATGCATGAGGGTTAAGCCTTCGTGAACAACAGAGGTGAAAGTCCCGAAGGAGGAGTTGAGCTACCGGGATTTCAAACTTCATGTTTTCGGAGGTCTCGAGGACAAGAGATCGGGACACTCCATGGTGAAAGTCCCGAAATAGCGAAAGGATCACAACCGTCCGATTGAGGAGGACACGTGTTGTGAGATCACCCATTTCGGGGATTTGGACACAGGGAAACTCAGAGAGAAGATTTTTTTTTTTCGACTTCGCACTTGGCGAAGTCCTGAAACGATGAGGACCATCCATCTGAGGGAGGACACGTGGAAACAATCTAGGATTTTGGGGAAAGTCCTGAAAGGAAGAGTCCATCGAGATCTCAGAAATTGGGAATTCGAGAGTCTCATTGACAAGAGGTTGGGTTCTCGTATTGATAAGTCCCGAAGGGAATAAGAATGCGGTATTATGAGAAGTGGTCATATGGACCAAAGCATATCCCATGGGGCTAATCATTGATTGAAGCCTTTTTGGCATTTCAAAATTTTGGTGTTCGGAAGTTCGAGAAGACAGAGGTTCTCGACATTAGAACTCTGTGAGTCTCGAAACCCAAAATTCATGGTCGTGTCAAGAAGACCGTGAGGGAAGAAGGACATGTGGATCAGAAATTCGAGATTCTAGTAGGGAATCAAAAAAACTAATTCGGCTTGGGGGAAGGTTTTTGAACGATCCTTAGAATGGGAGGTCAGGCACGAGACCTGTTGAGGTAGGTGTGTTGTCTTCATCAAGTGGTATTAGAGCTCGACTCTATTTGTACATTGTAGACAAAGGAAGTAGGAAGAGAAGGAGAATACTCTGGTACACGTTAGTTTGGTATTATAGGTAGCTTGCAGGAACAGGTAGAGAGAAGGAAAAGGAAGACAGAGTGTTGGAGACTCTGTGATGGTTGTTTGTGAGTAGTCAACAATCAAGGAGATGGTCAGGAAGACTGTGGAAGAGGATGGAAACACTTAGGGGTGTAGAGTGACAGCATCAGGTTTTCCAGGAAGACAGATACAGTAAGATGGCTACTGAAGGCCATAGATATGCTGGAAGGAAAGACCTAGAGACGATGAGAAGATATGAAATAGATGAAGAGCTCATTGATATAAGGGAAGAAATGGAAAAGCTTTCATTTCGGATGCAGCAGAATGCTAAGTCGAGATGGGTATATGAATGGCCCATGAGGAAGTCGAATGAAAAATGGCCAGTCAAGGAGTTGATGGCTAGAAGACAATGTAGGATGTTAAGAGGATGGTTGAGGCATGCTAAAAAACTCGACGAACCTGAGGAGATGGTTCAGGTATGTGAACCAGAGACTGGGAGAAACCTCAGTAGTGAGGATGAATTGGGATCAGCTGAAGATCTCAAGGACTGTCAAGAAGAAAACCAGGAAATTCCCAATTTCCAGGAGGGCAAAGAGTTGAGATTTCTGCAGTATCTCATGGACTATCAGGAGGATAACTAGGTAATTTCACATTGCCAGGAGGGCAATGAAATGAGTTCACTGCGAGATCTCATGGAATGCCAGGAGGGAAGCAGAAAGTTTCCAATTTGCCAGGTAGGCATGGGAACAAAAATGGGACTATTTGAGAGTCTCATGAACTCAGAGGTGAGTTTATATTAGCTCGAGGAGCTGACAGAGTAGGTGAGCTCAGAGAATAGTTTGAATCAGCCAGAGCAGCTGACATAAAAAGAAGATCGGAGGAATCTTCTAATGATTGGGGGAATTGAAATATTCCTACCACTTAGAACAGAGGAGGCAGAGATCTGTGTTGCATATGAAGCAGCAACAACAAGAGAAAGACAACTAGCTTTGGCTGTCAAAAAAGAATTGGAGCAAGTGTTAGAAGATTCCCAAGTAGAAGAAGAATATTAGCATTCTGAGGAGTGGCTCAATACTTTCAGCCAGGAAGCTGAAAAGACTGCAACGTTGGAGCTTGCAGAAGTAGAAGAAGAAGACGCAAACAACATGAGCTTTGTTGATCTGTATGAACAGATTGAAGCCCTGGAGAGAAGGGTGATAGTGCAGGGCATGCACATCCAACAAGTTAAGTTGGAAGCAGATGAAGGAGATGACATGGGATATCATGATGATCTACCCATTTGCAGAAAGAAAATGCAGCTGAGGAGACTGCATGAACACGGCCAACCACTAGAGCAACTGGATGAAGTGATCGAGGAGATCAGGGAGATGATGTTGAGATCAACAGAGACTGCCATCAAGGAGAAGCTGGGCAGAAAAGTAGCAAAAACATCAGAGAGATGGGGCAAGGAGACTTCAGAAGATTGTTTGGGATCCAGGAGGATTTCCATAGCTGAGAGTGGGAGAACATGAGCAGGAGCTCATGAATTTTGTAGCTGAGCAGTATGATGCAGGAGCATCTCTCCACATCAATCAGCCAACCAACCAGCCCACGTCAGCGCATGCATTAAATGAAGAGAGACACAACCCTCATTTCAAATTTGAATTTGAATGTAATTAAATGAATGTAAGGTTGTTAAGCCATAAGGTCATGCTTTGCACAAGCATAGCTATAGGGATCTTTGAATGTTTGTAAGGATGAAATCTAGATCCGATTCTGGACTAGACAACCCATTCAATGTAATTGAATAGGGTAGGTATATTGGAGGGAAGAGCTCAAAGAGCCCCCTCATGTAAAAGATCGGGGGATCTCTTTTGTAATATAGGAAATGTAGTTGATAGAAAAGTAGCAGAGAAGGCATATAAGTAGTATGCAGAGAGAGTTGAGAAGGAGTCAAGACTCTGTTGAAGTTCATGCTCAGAACACCTTTGTAAAGAGGCATTTTATTAATACAAACAGAAGCAGTTTTTCCTGCAAGTATTTCTGTGTTGAATGAACGTCTATGTGTGTTCTTTATATGATGTAGATGTATGTTAGGTATGCATTTGTAGGGGTTGTTTAATTTCAGGTTTAGAGGTCTTTGAGGCTTCACACCAGGAGGGTGTGATAGAACGCTGCGGGTTCTGATAGTCGTGCACAAAGAGTACATTTATGAATTCTGGGGGTTCAGACAAAGGTGTGCCAGGAGGGCACAGTAGCTGAAATCATTGGCTTAGAGGAAGACCTCAATATTGTTGAATACCTTGGAGGTAAGGCTGTGTATGAGAGACAGAGTTGTAGGCATAATCTCTAAGGAGTTTTATAAGGCTCTAACAGGAGGGCATCGAGCACAGGCACAACATGCACAAAAGAACTATGTTGTGAGTTCTGTAGAGGTTTGATAAGTGGGCATTGAGCATATGCACAGGGTTGTTGAACACCCTGCAGACTTAGGAAGAAGTTGCTTGAGCGAAGGAGTTCTAGGAGGGCATCATATTTCTCCATCTGATGGAGAGGAAAAAGGATAAATTCCTTAGAGGTCGAAGCTACAGGAAAAGCTCAGAAGGGATAGCACCTTCGTGTGCACAGAGACTCTGCATGGAGGAGAGTTAAGCCTTCGTGAACAACAGAGGCAAAAATCCCGAAGGAGGAGTTTAGCTATCGGGATTTCAGACTTCGCGTTTTTGGAGGTCTCAAGGACAAGAGATAGGTACACTCCATGGTGAAAGTCCCAAAATAGCGAAAGGATCACAGTCGTCCGATTGAGGAGGAAACGTGTCGCGAGATCACCCATTTCGGGGATTCGGACACCAGGAAACTCAGAGAGAAGAGTTTTTTTTTTTGACTTTGCACCTGGCAAAGTCCTGAAATGACAAGGACCATCCATCCGAGGGAGGACATGTGGCAATAATATAGGATTTTGGGGAAAGACCCCAAAGGAAAAGTCCATCGAGATTTCAGAAATCGGGAATTTGGGAGTCCCATTGACAAGAGGTTGGGCTCTCGTATTGATAAGTCCCGAAGGGAATAAGACTGTGGTATTATGAGAAGTGGTCATATGGACCAAAGCATATCCTAGGGGGCTAATTGTTGATTGAAGCCTTTTCCACATTTCGGCATTTCGGTGTTGGGAAGTTTGAGAACATAGAGGTTCTCGACATCAGAACTCTGTGAGTCCCAAAACCCGAAATTCGTGGTCATGTCAGGAAGACCACGAGGGAAGAAGAAGGACCCTTGGATCAGAAATTCAAGATTCCACCAGGGAATCAAAACAACTAATTTAGCTCCGGGGAAGGTTTTTGAACGATACTTGGACCGAGAGGTCAGGCGCGGGACCTGCTGAGGTAGGTGTGTTGTCGTCTCAACTTAATATATGATTTGGGTAGAAAAACATTTTGAATTTTGGGTTTTCCATATAGCATTTCAACTTTCTTTTATTCTACTACATGTAGTGGGTTAGGATAACATCATGTGTCTTTTCATAAACACAAACTTAATTCACCCATCAAAGTTCAGATAGGCTTATAATTTCTCATCCTTTCACGATTTAGGGGTTTTCTATCATAAGGGTTTTTTCATTATGAAAAGGGATTTCATACACACAGCTCTGTATTTCACATATTCACCTCATATTTTGCTTGGCCAATTCTCTCATGGGTTTAATCGTCATATCTGAGCCTTCAGGTTTTGAATTTGTTGAAGCGAATTAGTTGAAAATGGTGGGATGTATTTGATCATTTTGAAGGACTGGTGAGTTCATGCATGAACATAGCAATAATTTTTCATGGTGAATTATGAACAAATGGTTGAGAACCTGGGGAAGCCGTCGAAAACAGATTTCCAAAATGGGCCATTTTACTTGGCTCGCAAGAGATTTCTTCAAAAAGTGAATATTTTTAGATATATAATTGATTTTCCAGAAAAATATGTAGTTGCCTTTCTTCAAGTCTTCTGCAGTGTTTCAATGAGGAAATCTGGTATTTGGGGATTGCAATTTTCAAATATTGAAAAAATAAATATGATTTCTATGTTTATATATTTTATTTCTAGTCTTGAATGATGTGATACGCTCAGGATTATTCTTGAATTCTTCAGTTATTTAGACGAAATCTAAACAAACTCACAAATTCCATTTTCATTTTCTGATCAAACCATGGTGAATTTCGTAAAAATAAAACATGGCGTTTTCTCATAATGAATGAGTTTAGTTGCATTGTGAGTATTTTCCCAAATGGATGAGTATTTTTGGAGATATACTTGGTCTATTGGAAGAAATGTTTTCAAGTTGCACCCATGCACCAACTGGAGGAAAATTTATGAGCAAATCTTGATTTTGAAATTTTATAATTTGTTCTATCATTATTTGACTTTATTTTGCAGGTCGAATCTAAAAAATCATTTGGGATTAGTGAAAGAAATTTCCCTCATCTTCAAACTCCTCAAGAAATTATGAAACATATTACAACAATTCAGAGATTGAAATTTGTTTTAAAACACAATTCCAAAATTTTGATTGAGAATCTAAAAATCTCTATAAAACATTTAATATGATGATACTCATCCACCTATTATACAAGTTTTTGAAATCATAAATTTTATTGTCCATGAATCTTTGAATGATAGGAAGAATGGTATTATAGCGTTATGCATGTTTGGTAAGCAAAAACCGAAATTCAAGCAAAAATATGCTAAGATCAAAAGTTTGTTGGCAATTGATTTTTTTTGTTGAATCAATATTTTTTTATTTCAGATTTATGAAAATCATTCTCAATAAATGTCAAGTGTTTAATTTAGATGTTAATTTGAACAAATTTGAATTAAATTGTTTTTAATGATTCATGGAAATTTCATTGTAGTTAATGATAATTATTTTTCATTTAATTGTAATCTTGTTTTGTTTTAATTAGTGTTGCATTGAAAGAACTGTTTCTTTAATATGATAGTAGATTTTGCATTGAATCTATTTTATTGAGTTTAAGTATATGTTTTGGTTGACTTAAATAACTATTTATTTAAGCCATTGCATTACATGTTTGTGTGAATAACTTGCAAATCATATGGATTGTTACTATGATTTGCAAGTAAATCTTAATTTTGAATTCAATATTAGTCATTGTCTATTTCTTTTTATCACTTGGCTCTTGGTTTAGATGAGATCTATATCTTGTCATAATCAAGATAGAATAGATTAAATTTTCCTTTTTATTTCTTGCATCTTAGGATTAATATGCATCTGCATTTAGTCCATAAAGTCTCATTTCCCAAGAGTGAAATCTAGTTTGGTTTAGCTGAGCCCTTGTTTTAGCCTTAGGATTTATTTCTTGTAAGCATGCCACAAGAGAGTGATCCATTTCTTTCTGTTTGCTGATAAAAATAAGTAACATCATAAATTAGCAGATAGAAAGTTGTATATATATATATATATATACACACACACACACACACATATAGATTAACTTAAATTAGACTTCATGTTGAGACACGGGTAACTGGAGACCCATAGAACCAATCAAAATCACCATTTCAACGAAAAATGGTCTAATTGGGACCCTGATTGGGTAATATACCCAATGTTGAATATGGTCATATTTGGCCATCAACATTTTTGGCACTAGGAGGAGGGCACCGATGAGTGTGCATAATAATTTGATTCTTGTTTGAGCTATTGTTATTAATTCATTCTTTTTTTGTAATGGCTCATAAACTGCCTATATGGAGTTGTATATCTGGATGTGCATCAAGCACTCTAACAAAGGTAGTTAAACACTTGTCACGGGTAAAATTTAATGGTGAGTCTAATTCTTTTTCATTTCATCATGTTGATCAATTTATTTTGAATTGTAAAAATTTTGATATTGATGATGATGTCATGTGTAGGATTTTCACTCTCACCTTAATAGGCCAAGACAAAGACTGGTGTAGATCATTACAAGTTGCTTCTATAGGTAGTTGGGATGAGTTCACTCGAATATTCCTACATATATTTCAATATTATGACTCTAATCAGGTTTTCTTCAAAGTTGAGAACTTGCGAAGAATTGAAGGTGAATCTTAAGACAATTTGCTTCTTAGATTCAAGTTGATCTGCCTTCAATTTAAGTCTGATGATTTTCCTTCATATTTCGAATTAATGGCATGGTTTAAACAGATTCTTTCACTTCTTTGTATTAATCATAATGAATCATAAAATTTATCTTTTCTTAGTGTATTTTATACTATTGATGAACCTGTTACTTATTATGACATAATTGAACATGTTATAACAGTCAATTCAAAAGTTATTAGGGAACAATTTCAGGAAAATGCAAATTCATCTAATGAAATCATAATTCATCATGAAAATGTTTCAAATCCTAACACAATTTTTGTTTGTCATAATGATGACAGTTGTTTCATTAGGAGTAATTTAACTGGTATTTCTGATATCATTATTAGTAATTCTCAGCCTCGCATATTAGAACATCTTGATTCTCATTTTCAAGAAGGGGAATCTTTACCCAACCAAATTAGTCCCTTATCTGAAAGTGATGTTTATACTAAAGAAAATGATGGAGAAATGATATTAAAAACTCAAGAACATGTTTTTAACGATAATGATCATTCTTTGAACAGAGAACCATTTAGTTTTATCTGTTCCAATAGTCATTTTTCATTATACCTTGATATTTTTGCTGAAAAATTTTTGTTTGATAATCATTTAAGAGTTCCTCTTCATATGAATGTCATTTTACAAAATAAAAGGATTGTCTTAAGTCAAACAAATTATGTATCTTTTAATCATGATTATCAGAATAATGAGTCATTAAATGATCATTTTTCCGATAATTTTCATACATGTTCATCATCTTATGTTTCTAGTTTTGATTTAAAGGAAAATCGTCAAGGTACTGAATGTGAAACGATTTATGATAGTGATCTAGAGGTTGAGGATAGTAAGGCACTTCACGCCTAGGTTATGGTTATGCCATTTCCTTTTATTGTCAACCTTCATGATCAATCCAAATTCCAATATATAAGATATCCTTCTACGATCATATTTCAACTAATTATCATCTTGAGTCTTCACATATTTATTTTAATTTTAAAGAATTGAATTCCACATCTGTATTTGATCCTTATGATATAACTCAAGTTCCTTCTTCTTTTCATAATCTTGAATTTTTAACACAAATAGATATCAGTTCGAATATTGATTACATTGTAGGGGTTGATACTTGTGAAAAGGGAACTCATGAGAATAAGTCCTTAGTTTTTGTTAATAGGTTTGTAAATAGTAATGTAAATTATTTCTGTATTGTAAATAGTACTAACCTTTCTCAACAGGGTCAGCAAAATACTTTTTCAATCATGATTCCATTCAAACCATTCCAAAATCATTCTTATGATAGAATTGAATCTTGGTAGGAAAATACATTTCATATGAAATTATCTCTTGATAAATTTATTCTTTTGTCTCTATTAAAAGTAAATGTACATAAAAAAAATTATTTTAATTTTCTACTATTCATTAAACTCTGGTTACTACTTCATCTTGTACATATGTTTTCAGGTATCAAAGAACTTGAATGGTTTCATTGGAAATTTGTCTATACGTAGTCTTACTTTCCTCATAAAGTTAAAGTAGCAGTAGGTCTAGTTTAGTTTATCTTAGATTTACTTTAAGTTTTGATTTAATAAACTGGTGATCTTGGGCATATGAGAACTTAATTAAATCTGCAACTTCTTCATGTTTTAATTTTTATCATAAGAAAATGATACCTCATTAATTTTGAGAAACTCAACATCTCTAAGGTAAATCATAATGAGATTCTTCAAGATAAGTCTCACATGCTTATTTTGATCCTTTACTTTTTGTATTTCTATTTTTAATTTCAGGTTTGTTTTGTTTTTTAGTATTTGTTGATCTAAGTTATGTTTCTTGCAGGTCTTCAGGAATTTAAAAAAAATATAACACCCCTACTTGCTAAGAATTTGATTTCCTCATTTTACCTACTAAACCAATAGTGATGATGGTGAACAAGTTACAAATAAGCTAAATCAAGGAATTTATGAACCTATACTTTACTTTCATTCAATATCGTCATAGGCCTCATTTTTACTGCATAATCGTTCACATTTTTCTATAAAGACTTAATTTTGAAACAAAACATTTTTGAGGCGAGAGAACTCTAATCTAAATTCATCTTTTAATCATTACTGTTGCCTAGATTTTGGATTTTGGTTTGAAGAAAAAGCCCAATTAGTTGTAGCTTGGAAAAACATAATGAATCACTAAAAAGAAAATTCTCACCTAAGTTAGACAAATGTGCTTTCCTCACATTTACTCTTTGTTGGGATACACTTTCATAAGTTTTCTTGTTGAAGTTTATTTTCAGATTTGGCTTTTCTCTTTATCTTTTTCTTTGGATTTACATTTTTTGTAACATCCCTCTCTGGCGTACTGAGCGAACTTATTCTTTGAGGATACTTGCTCGCAAGCAATCTGGATTACTATGCTATTAAAACTTTTGATTTTGATTATGAGGCGTTATGGGCTGATGACATGTTGTTTTACTGCATTGACATAGACAGGTGCTATTGACTCGGTTTACTGAGTGTGTAGGATTTTGGACCTCAAGGATGCAGAGGCATTGATGGAACCCCTTGGAATCTGGATCGAGTCAGGGAGTGTACCATTGGGGTTTGATTGTTTTACTATGATATTAATGCATCTAATTAGATGGTATGATATGGATATGTTCTGACATGATTTGTTGATGATGCAGGCTGACGATAGCTTGTCAACCAGACTCACATGTGGAGTAAAGGGGTCATGCATGACTACCAGAGATGTTGAGGGAGAGGTGTGGACAGCAGCCCTGCCACAACCTACTAGCACTCCCGTCGTGGCTCGAACTGTAGGTTAACATTTACCTAGTTCGAGAGGACCCAGGATTCCATGAGGGCATACTGTGACAGTCGCTCATGATGATTCTAAGGGGAGTGCAATAAGGCGAGGGCCTTATTCCTTAGAGGCCCTTAGTCTCCCACAAGTTCACCTGGCCGAGTATTGACTCCAAGGGTTATTGATGTCTACCAAGTCAGTTAAGAGGCGAGTAGCACTGTTACCCATGATTTTGGTCATCTTGATGGTGTATTGACGATGGTGTACTCAAACTCCTAACAAGAACTTTCTCTTGAGAAAAGTGGCATTCATTTCCTTCCAGAAAACATATTTTTAAAGAGAGTTCACAGGCTGCTTATAGCCTAGGGTGCGAGAATGACCCATTCTCGTAGGCCACCTTCAGCCAGGGTGAAAATTTCTCGCACTGTGCTCTATACCTAGGGTGCGAACTGGTTCTTAAGCTTGGAAAAAGGAAGAAGTCTCGAGGGTTCTAGAAGGGAATCTTCTAGAGAATGGGTTGGCATTTGAATGGTTATCATTTTATTGGTTTCCCTAATTTGGTGGGATCATTCTCATCCATGAAACCATCTCATACTCTCCTATATAATGATAGGATTCTCATGGAAAAGGTTAAGCAAGATTAATTGGAGAATTGGTGAAGGAATTGTGTGAAGAACCCAACTTGAACAGGAGTTTGGAGACTCTAGCAAGTCTATCAAGAGGAATTGGATCTTCTTCATGCAAGGATCGAGCAAGTGTGTGTGTTGGAACCAAGAGTCACCGAAAGGAAGCTTGCAACATCAAGGCGATCAGGTTGTATCTTCTACTTTCGATTAATATGATACAGCAACATGCCCTTTTCCCATAAAGTCATTCTTACTTTATTGTGTAATTCCTTGATCATACACATAAGTTGACAATTGAATACATTTTTCTATCTTCACTTTGGTTGGTTTGTGTTGTCTTGGTCTTGACCTCACAAGAGCACTGGAGCGAAGCAGGAGCAACAAAGACCCTAGGAAGCGATACAAAGGTATGTCACTTGTTCCTCCTTACTAGTTATTTCAATGGTCGTAACTTAGGGAAAGAGTCATGTCCTATCCCATTTTGTTCTAGATCCAGGTGGATCTAGGGAGATCTATTAGTGTTCGCACTTACCGATTAGTCCGATAACAAAATTGGTGACTCCACTGGGGATGCAACCCATTTTTTCATGGTTTTTGGTGTTTTTCCTTGGCCATTTTCTCTTGCCTTACCTTTCTTCATTTCTATCAATCTCTGAGTCTTCAGGAAACCCTGATAGACTCCCTGGGTCGAGAAGTCCCTTCAAAATTTTTGTCTTTTTCCAAAGTTTTGCCTAGTTTCAGGCCTTCTCGCACTGAACCCCATAGTGACCTGTGATAACACCTTGAGTTCGCACTCTGCCTTTAAGTCCAGTGCGAGGTTCTTGCACCCTTCTCAAATATAGCCTGCGAGAATGCTCCATTCTCGCACTGTGTATTATTGATAGCCTGCGAACCCTCTGTTAAAATTTTTGGATTTACGGTTTTTGCATGTTCAGATGCCCAGATCAGTATAGGTGTCTAAAAAGAACTTCTTGGACCACTGTTTGATGTTTTCTTGACTTCAGATTTTGTGCATGATCAGTCTTCGGAAATCAAAGTCTCTTCCTATCCATCTTTTTCTCAACTCTCATCTCTTGACTTTTCTTAGCAAGGATATACTCTCTGATCCTGGAATATGAGTACTTGTTTGGTTAGGAGCCATTGATCGGTTTGACAGTTGGGATTCTTTTTCTTTCTCATTTGCTCATTATTTGAAAGATCATTGTTCTCATGCAATTGAAAAGACTAGTCTTGCCTGCTTGTCATTTTTGTTTCCAATGAAAGATTGGTTTGGGTTTTTGTTTATTGCTTGTTCATTAGTTATTGGTTTTCCTTACTTTCACCACCATGGTGTAGATCCTTTTTTAAAAGTAAAAAACATTTTTCTTTTAAAAGAATTTTCGTTTGAAAAATATTGAAAATCAATTGTTGAAATTGTTGAAAAAGAACAAATAGAGAATTGTCATTATTGCGTGATTCGTTGAGATTGCATTTTAAAGAAAATTGTGTATCGTAGTTCAAGATTCTTACAGAAGACTTCTCTTTCCTTCCCGTACATAGGATTCATCAAACGAAAATTGATATATTTCATTCCTATATATGCATCGTCGGGTCAGAGTCTCACACAACATCAGTTTCATCTCCGTTTCCTTTGAGTAACAATAGCCCTTAATAACATTGCGCAATTTTAAAATTTAACTAGTAACTATTTTCTAGGGCTCTATTACACCAACAATTAGCTAGGCTATTGCTTTGGAATAGGCAAAGAGATACACTCTCCAAAGCACAAAACACACAATAGCATATTCTGTTAAGGAGTGTCAAATTCCATTTACAACATTTTGTCCTGGGAAGCCCTTCTCACACAAGGGTCAAACCCGAGGTCGCATTGATATTGACAGAGTTACTCACCTTGCTTTGTTGATATCGGTGTAGAGATTGCACATATTACGGGGGTCACTTGGAGGTATATCCACAATGATGAGTGGAAGCCTCTCGAGATGATTTTTGGCTAGATACCCTGCCCTTGCGTGTGGATCAGACTGTCGACTATTCCCACGGGCTTTATTGTTGTTGGTGGTATCCTTAGTGGCCTATATTCTAGGGTCTTACACAAGGTGACTGTGAAGGGGTAAGTCTTCACGGTACCTAGAATCGACGTTGGCCAAACTCACTCGGGCTCCTTGGAGGGTATACCCACGATTATGTGTGGGATCTTGCACCAGGGTGTAAGTCCGTCAAGCAGGTCGTCAACGTAACTTTTCCACCCTAGCCCAACCCCATCTCTTCTTGTTGTTGTGACGTTGGATTTCATCACCAACTAGTGACTTCGAAATTAGAAGGTCTTGTTTGCTTGGTATTGTTTCCTAGATGTTTTTTATTAGCGCGTGTTGTTTGTTTACCCAAGTTGACCATAGGAATTTCTTCATAAGTTTGTAATTCGTTCACAATAGACCCTCCATGTCGTTCACGTAGAATGGAAGGCTTACCTCTAGAAAACTTGGAAGGTTCTCAACCCCTGCCTACAAGCTCACCTGAGGGCTCTCCTCAATAGAGTGAAGTCCAAAACGTCACCACTCCACAAGTGGAAAGAAATGACTCTCTAGAACGGTTCCAAATTACCAATACTCGAGAGGACTTTTGACTTCACTCTGATTCTGAGAGACGTATTATGCAAGTGAATTCTTCCATAGAATTAGTTGTGTTGTCTTCTGGATCACCAACTGGACCCTTTCCAGGACTTGAGGGCCAAGATCCTTTTTGGTCTATTGGCATTTTTAGACGGGACCTTTTTGGTGTAGGATCAGGCATTGAAATCACCATCTCACCTGCGTTCCCCAAAACCTATGACCCAGACACAGTCCCTTTTACTACTGCTTATTATTTTCCTAGTACAGAAGCTCTATGAGTTGACCACATCTTGACCATCCCTATAGAAATGTTCCATTACACAGACACTACGAGTATTCACACTGAGATTACAACGGCTAGTCAAGCCTCCATTGGAACACCGCTCTTGCCCAGTGTCACCCCGACACTTCCACCCGGATATCGTGCGTTGAATGCTTCTATTCCCACTCCTACGCAAACCCCATCCGGAACTCCTGGTGGTCCCTTTTCTTCTAGACACTCTCCTCTCGGCTTCATTCTGACACTTCCTCAACCCCCTTTAGGAGGACCTTTCTCGTCCTCTACCGACAGCACTAATCCTAGTGGCACTATTCCATCATTCACACGAAATTACCAGATTCCTGTTGGTGGAAAATTTCACCAAGGAGGTTTGACTCAACCCCCCCTTATAGGGAAAATTCGTATTGGAACACAACCCCCAATTGGAACACAACCCCCGATTGGAGGAAAACCCCAACCGACCCCACCCTATGGACAAAACATACCTCCATCCTTGGCCCAGTATTGGAACCATTTGATACAACATAATCCTCAATCGACTGGGGGGCAACAGCTTCCAGCTACATCGTTATACCCCCTAGTATAGGCCAACCATATCCAGGTACGTCCAATCCTATTTGGGGCTCAAATGCTCAAACTCACGTCCCTATTCAAGGATACAATCCCATGAGTTACTTTCCTCTACAACAACCACCGAATCTGCCTGGGTCTTCGCATTATATGAAAACTTCTTATGGTCCCATCGGTTTGCCGATGGGGCTCCCTCCCCAAACCCACCAGTACCCACATGTGAATAGACAGTTACCCTTGTTGGCCACTTTGGATCTCCCGGATCTGTCAAGGATTTTAAATGATCCAATTCATCACTCTCCCCAATGGCCCGCTATACCAGCCAAGCTACCATCGGACATCCCTAAATTTAATGGCAAAGTGGGAGAGGACCCAAAAAATCACATCATGAATTTTCACCTCTAATGCTCATCCAACTCCTTGATGGATGACTCTATTCATTTACGTCTTTTTCAAAGAACTCTCACAGGTTCTGCTGCGAGGTGGTATATAGAATTACCATGAGGTTTCTTCGCCAACTTCAACACCCTAGCTATGGCTTTCCTCACCCACTACCAGTTATCGATCCATTATGAAATGGGGACCGAGATTTTTAGTTCTTTAAAACAAACCAAATCCACTCATATATCCGATCACATTCATGAGTGGCGACGAAGATGACGTCTCATCAAACTTGAACTTCCCGATCAGTTGCTGGCAGAGTGGTTCAAAAAATCATTTGTGAATGACATCGCTCGTGACATCGCCATGGGTGGAGTTGTCACAGAAGAATAGGCCATAAGTCGTACTCAATATCTTGACCTCGTTTACTCACAAACGGGTACTCTTTACGACTTACTCCCTGATGCACCTCGTCCTTCCACTTCCGCCACTTCAACTACTCCAGCTGCCTCTCATGCAGCCAACGGTGTGATTGGCACTTTCCATGCCCAACCACATTCTACCTCAAGAACAAACCCCAAACCTGCTTCTTCTAATGTTCAAAATGCTCTGTCTCCTACCCCTCCCACCAATAAGACTTCTGAGGTAAATGCAGTTCAATCTACCCCAGTGGGTAAAAAAAAATCCAGAAAAGGAAAGGGTAAGAATAAGGAGGACAAAAACACTTTACAAGTAGAGAAAACCAAAACTCTGCCTGTTGACGATAGGGATAAGCACAAACCTCGATACCCTTGTCTTATCTGTGGTGACGATCACTACACGAAGGATTGTCCATGGCGCGCCGAGGTCACTAAGTTCCTTCAAGGAGCCCCGAAACCTCCTGCTCCGACCGTTCTGTCCCAACCCTTCCCCTCTCAACAACAGGCCCAATTGGTCATTCAATACCAACCTTCCACTTCTACTGCGTCTTATGTATTGATGTGTACTGGTGATTCAAAGAAGAATGACATTACACTCACCACTCGAGCCAAAGATTATTCTCCCTCTAAAGAGAAGGTTGATGATCTACCTCCTTCATTGGTACAACCCTCTCCCGTGACTCCACCTACCAATGGTCCTCTTCATCTCGAATGACCAAGCCTTGACACAGTTCTTTGACCCCCTCCAGAGGGCGTCGTTTGAAAATCGGATTTCAATCCTCATACTCGTGTTGCCCAGAACTACAACATTGTTGAAGATCTGGCCCAAACACCTTCTACAATGTGAGCCCTTGAAGTCCTTCAAAGTTGTCCGACACAACAGAAGGCACTGTTGAAATCTATTGGTGGAATCGACCCGACGGACACGAATTTAATAATTTTTGACTTGGAAGATCACATTCCAAGGTTACCCCCTCAAATCGCGTTCCAAATTCAAGTGATTGTCTCTGACAAAAACATTTGTAGAACCGTCATCGATGAGGGTGCCTCGATGTGTGTCATGTCTGTTACCTGCTAGAAAGCCTTCGGCTCTCCCTCTTTGACTGAATCCCAGAACACTCTCAAAGCCTTTAATCCCTCCAGTTTTAAGCCTTATGGTGTCCTTCCTTCGTTTCCAATCACACTAGAAGGAAAAATAGTCCAAGTCGAAGTGGAAGTCTTTGATGCTCCTCTCGATTACAATCTTCTGCTTGGCCATAGCTGGATCGATTCCATGTGCGTAGTATTGTTGACTCTTTTTTGTGTTGTACATTTCCCACATCAAGGAAAGGTATTCACCGTTGACCAATTAGCCTTCTTTAACTTGGATACGCATACTGGAAACATACCATTCATCGCCAAAACCCCTCCCAGTTACGAGAACGTTGGTGTAGGTCTTCTCAAAGACTCTTCGTTAATGGGTACCTTCCCCATTCCATTGCCCGATGTTCCAAACTCGTTCGTTGCTTCAATCAACATGATCTCCACCTCGATTCATGGAACCCCTACATCTCATGACCCATGGATGGTACCTGACCCTGGCGATCATCTTTGTTATGGCAACAAAATGCCTTTAATTCTGGTCAAATCTTCCTATCAGGCCATTCAATCGACAACCCCTTCTACCCCCTCTCTTGGTGAGTTATCTCCAGATCCTTTCTGTTTCATTTTTCCCACAGACGAGATGATCATGTCTGTCATAGAAGACACCCCTTGGGATGATGGACATCATCGTTCCATCCTCTTCCTAGAACAACACACCATCGAGAACTACCAACGGATCTCAACCCCATCAACCATTGTCGTCATTTCAACCGTTCCTGAGTCCACACACGGTTTGTTTTCCAAAGGGAACTTAAGAAATATCTCACCCACTATTCCCCTCGACATATCCACCAAACCTGGAATTGTCGAAAATGTGCATATCAGAGCTTCGTGTTCCCCTGACGAAATCGTCACCTACACGTCACTTTTCAAAGAGTTTTGTGATGTCTTTGCCTGGAGCTACAAAGAAATGTTGGGTATCGACCCCGACATTGTGATACATGAGATCAAGACATACCCAGATGCTAAACCCATCTAGCAATGCCTTTGTCCAGTTCACCCACGTAAAGCAGCTGCTATCAAGCTTGAAGTCGAGAAACTTCTCAAAGTCGGATTTATTTATCCAGTGGCCCTCACTGACTAGGTTTCCAATCTTGTCCCGATTGACAAGAAACAAGGGACGATTCATGTATGCATTGATTATAGGGATATTAATAAAGCTTGTCCTAAAGACAACTTTCCTACCCCCTTTATCGATCAGATTGTCGATGATTGCAACGGAAGTGAAATCTTCTCTCTGATGGATGGTTTCTCGGGATATAATCAAATCAATATTGTTCCCAAGGATCAACACAAGACTACTTTTATTTTTCCTTGGGGCACTTTCGCCTATCGAAAACTCCCTTTCAGTCTCAAGAACGTTGGTGCAACATTTCAACGCGGTATGTCTTATGCCTTCCATGATATCAAGCACATAGTGCAACCATATCTTGACAACTTACCTTCTCATTTCATGTGCCGAGTCGATCATCCAATCCACCTCTGAGCCATTTTCGTCCGCTGTCAGTTTTACCATATACGCTTGAATCCTCACAAGTGCATTTTCTGTGTGGAATCCGGTCAACTTCTAGGCTTTATTGTTTCGTGTCAAGGGATCAGGGTATATCCTTTAAAGGTCGAGGTGATCCTTAATCTCCCTCCTCCTTCTACACTTCGCAAGTTACAAAGTTTGCAAGGTAAAGAAAACTTTCTTCGTCGTTTCATCCCGAACTACGCTGCGATAACTCGTGGATTTACGCGACTACTCAAAAAGGGGTTTGAGTTCGTATGGGATACCATCGCAAACAAAGCCTTCAAATCTTTGAAACTGTCCCTGACACATTCTTCGCTTCTCTTCCCCCCCGATTACAGTTGCGATTATTTTCTCTACCTTGCAGCCTCAGATTACACCATTGCTATGGTTCTCATCCAAGAGGATGATTCTCATGATGAACATGTTATCTATTACTTGAGTCAAAATCTAATGCCTACCGAAACCAATTATTTACATGTTGAAAAATTGGCCTTGGCAGTCGTCCAAGAAGTTCAACGTTTATGGCACTATATCCTCTCTCGCAAGACTACCGTGATTTCTAATTGCAACCCTATGCAATACAGTTTCACACGTCAATTTCTAGGGGGAAATACTCCAAATGGATAGTTATACTCCAGGAGTTTGACTTGGAATTCGAACCAGCCAAGTCTAAGAAGTCCTTAGTGTTTTCCGAGTTGATATGCGACATTCCCTACTCTGAAATGGAAAATGTAGCAACCGATTCATTACCTAATGAATCCGTTTTCCTCATTAGTTCCGATGATCTTTGGTATGGCGATATCATCATATATCTCCAAACCCAGACGTTCTGGCCCAATTTTTCTAGTACTGACCGACATTGAATATGCTACCAAGCCCGTCAATATATTATCCTCAGGGATACTCTTTATCGTCGTGGGATTGACTCAGTTTTTTGACGCTGCCTCATGTTTGACGAAGCCGAGAAAGCCTTAAATGACTGCCATTCTGGAGCCTTTGGTGGTCATATGTCCGGGTATGCTACTTCCCAGAAGATATTATGAGCAAGGTATTTTTGTCCTTCTTTATTTAATGATTGCATAATCGTCATACAAAAATGCCATGCTTGTCAGACCTATAACCATAAGATACGATCACATCCCACTCCTCTTCACCCTGTGGTCTCTGTTGGTCCCTTTGCGAATTGGGGCATCAATTTCATGAAATGTCAATCCCACTCGGTCGAGGGGCATGGATACATTATTGTAGCCGCAGATTATTTTACGAAATGGGCCGAAGCGATGTCGACATTTGACAATACTGGAAAGACTGCAACATTATTCATTTTCAATCACATCATAGCTCGTTTTGGTGTTCCTCAAGCTATCGTCACTGATCACGGTAGCCACTTTAGAAAATTCATGATGTCTGAACTCACTGAAAAGTTGGGTCTTCGCCATGAAAACTCAACGTCCTATTACCCACAAGCCAACGGCCAAGTCGAAGCGATTAACAAAGTTCTCACAACCATGCTTCGACGAATGATAGGGATTCACAAAACAAGTTGGCACACAATGTTGTTTTCAGCATTGTGGACTTACAGGACATTCGTTAAGTCCACTACTGGGTTTACACCTTTCCGGGTAGTCTATGGTTTGGAAGCCATTCTCCCGATCGAATGTGAGATACCCTCTTTAAAAATAGTTGTTGAACTCCTACCAAACACTTATGCTGAGGAAGAATGTCTATTGTATCTTATGCGATTAGATGAAACTCGACGCGATGCTACCCTAGTCATAGAAGCCTAGAAGAAACATGTCAAGGCCCAATATGACAAACATGTATCTTTGTTCATATGCTAGGAGCTGGAAAATTTGAAGCCATGTGGTGAGGTCCTTATATCGTTAGACGAGTTTTGGAAAAAGGATCTTACGAGTTAGTATATTATGATGGTATCCCTTTGAGTGAACCTAGAAATGGGTTGTACTTGAAGAAGTACTATGCATAAGATCACCTGTGCACGAGTACCTGTATTTTTATTGTATCATACTTCTTGTGTGTTACTGTAGTTTTCTTTTGTCGTTATCTGGTCTCTACCCTTATGTGACGTTGTATTTGATTTCCAGATGTCGGAGTCTTTGCTACCCTACTTTGTCTTCACTTATGGCACTAGCCGTAGTACTCATAACCTTGCTTCCGCTGCATGGGCAATTTATGCCCCTACAAATGAACTTGTCTCTTTACGAGGTGTGTGTCTCAGTCGTGCGACCAAAAATATTGCAGAGTATAGCATCGTTATCGAATTGTTGATAGATGTTATCTCGCTCGATATCCGTCACTTGGTTGTGCGACTCAATTCACAACTCGTAGTACTACAATTAAGTAATGTCTATGCTATTCGAGGTCCTACTTTGTTACGTGTGTATTTGCGAATTCACCTCTTGGAATGTTATTTTGATTATATTTAATATCAACATATTCCTATATGTCTAAATACATTAACTGATGCATTAGATAACTATGTACTAAACAGACATTTGGGTCATTTGTAAATCAATCACATCAACTTTCACACAACACAAGATCAACCAGTAGAAACCGTATGTATATATAACGATCAAAAAGTCTTTCACAAAAAAGTTTTGTCCGAGGACCAAAATTTCAAAATATGAAGCTCATAGCTTCTACAAAGAGACGTCATGGATGACATTCACGGTAACACACGACTGCCTGGGAAACCCTACGAAGCAGTTGGCCAATGGAATCTAACACTCCCACCATATGACATTGATAACGTCATGGAACCTCTCAAAGAGGCATGCCTGGAATGTCTGCTTTCAAACCCTCTAAATTTTGTTCCACTGCTTCATGATCTTCAACATCCCATCGTGGCACTGGAGCCACCTCTCCTTGTCACTGAATAGGATAAGTACTAGGTGGTCGATAAGGCCCCACGTCTGTGTCATTAAAAAAGAAGTTTTGTAATTAGACCTTGGACGAACATTAAAACATTTGCATATGATAAAATTCACAAAAAACATTGAAAAAGTTAAAAATGTGTACTTCTTACCAAGATCCCCCCACTAAGCACCCTCGGACAGGGCCAAGTCTGGATCTCCTCAGAAGTCCAACCCGACATAGGCATAATCATCGACCATCAACATATGTGGTCACAACCAGTTGAAGAAGGCATCATTGTATTTGATGATTGGTCCAGCTACATGTCGGCCATGAGGTGACACCACCTCAGCATTCTTCGATCCTATGGAGCCATTAAACCCCACTCAACTTGCAACCTCAGCAAGGGAACCCTCTCAAGAAATAAGGAAACCAACAATGACCCATACCCAAATTTCTTCAGGTCGCCTCTCCTGCATTTGGTCAACTGCCTCTTCATGCTACGAAGCACTGCGTCTACCTAGTTAAAGACCCAAGGCTCAGTACACTATATGGCATACTGAAATTAGCTCTGGAGAGCCATGTGATGGGTAGTGCTCCCATCCATACAAGAAATGGTGAAAAAAATAGTGTGAAGGATCAAACCTGCACCCCCCAAATGGCCATTTTTCCTTTGCTCCTTTCCGCCTCTAGAACACAGTACAAATGGTAGTATTCACTCATAGGAAGCCCACCATCTCTACTACTAGTCAAGCTAGCATGGTACCCATGCCATGATAGTCCTGTCAAGAAGTAAACACCCTCAATATCCATAGACAATGTGTGGACCCCTATGTGGAAAACTTGTTGGTCCACATCCCACATATGCACAAGGTACTCCAATAGCCTGACTTGGGCCCTCATACTCGAGATACAAAATAATTTTAGGAGACCACAGTATTGCAAAGAGGCAATGGTGCCCTGTTTATTATTGGCAATAACATCATCTTCTTCATGCTCTCTTTCATGCCATTCCAGAACCATGGTGATAGTCAAATGCCTGCATAAGACACATCAGAAGAAGGTCAACAACTCTCTTCAAGACTTGGCTTCGTTTTTTCATTGAGAAAACTTCAAAGAAATTTTTCCTTTTGCGTTTCTCACAGGTGCCCTTTAGGCACAATGTGAGGTTCTCGTAAGTGCCTTTGGGGCCACCTGTGAGAATAATGCATTCTCGCAGGTCCCGTGTGGCTGGCCTGCGAGAATGGATGAGCTCAAATTTAACCCCTAAAACAAACTCAAAAACATGAATTTTACCAATGAAAATGAAAAATTGAACCATGAAAGGATAGAAGACAATTATCTTACCTCACTTCCAGAGACGGTTCATCGAATGGATGCTCGTACCTCCCGCAATCGAGCACCAAAATGCAAGGGCAAAAGAGGGGTTTTGTGCTGAAATATTGGCAAAGTTACAATGACTATGGTAAAAAGAACTTTTACCCACTTATATTTACTTTTACCATTTTTGTTGGGTTTTTGTAATTGTTTTATTTATTAAACCTAATCCCTAATACCCTTGTTAGTGCAACTTTTGCAGGCATGACGACTTTGACATTTATGCACTGGCATACGAATATTTCTTCTTTTTTCATCACATGATTGAGTTGTTTTTATGGTTTTTTGCACAAAACCTCGAGCTTGGTCTTTGTCCGTTCTCACGCTCGAAAATACATGAGAACGTGATCGAGCGCACTTTTATCACTTTTTCGGGCTCGACAAGGTTACACGAAAAAGGAACCCCCTGGAGTCCACTTTAATCTCTTTTCAGACTCTCTAAACATGAAAAGATCGTCGAGCGACCTTGCTATTTTCACGCTCGTTAAAGTATTTGAAGAAAGCATCTGTTGAGTGATAATTTATCTCTTTTTCAGTCTCATCAGACTATTTTATGAAAAAGGAACTGAGAGATTCCTCTTTTAAGTGTTTTTCCAGACTTTATAACCATGAAAAACCTTCGAGTTTTCTATCTTTGGACTCGTTAAACAAACCCGTAATGGGACCGAACCACTCCTTCCTATGGTTTGTTAAACATACTCTGAAGGACTCATCTGAAGGATGATATTACATCAACAAGCATATTTTATCCTCCTCGATCTTGCGTAAAAATAAAGAGGTACTCGCCGGAAATGGTGGTGGAAAATTTGGGAAAGGGATGTGTTTTCGTATTCATACTATTGGCAGTAAGTGTTGCTCTTGAACATGACACCCCCTTATTCGTTATCTGAAGTCGGTTTGGGAAATCCATTTGTCTCTCATTTGATTTGCTATAAGTTCATATCCTGAGGCGTCTCTGAGTCAATATTTTCAAATCATTGGTTGTGTCATTCATATGTTCAATAGAAGTTCATCTGAAACCTCTATTGAGTCGGCCATCTGCAGTTGTCCATTCTCTCTGTGTCGGCCTTCCTTGTGTCCAGTCCAACTTACATCATAATTTGTTTCACCTTCAAAATATGTTACTCATTTCGTGTCATTGATGGGGGATACATCAAGGCCCTCCTGTGACGAGTTTTGTTACGTCGACTCCAGCTCATTATCCGGAAACAAGACTTAAAAATTCTTTGGTAACTTGGAATTTGCATGCCTCAATGGCAGGTTTCCTCTCTTTCGACAGTGGGTTTTCATCATTGACCCCTGATTGGACGATTCCATCAGATGTTCGACCTCAACTCATTTATTCACATTCGTTGGATTGTACTAGTGTACCTTGGGAGTCATTGACATTAATGGTGTTTTCCCTCGCACTTGTTAACGATTTCATCAATGACCGGTAATCAAGTGGTTTCTACCATGTTCGACTTCAGCACATGTAATCACATGGCTAGATTTATACTTTATGGTGATGGGATTGAAGTACCTAGGTACCATCTCTTTGGTCCAGGTTGCAATGGAATATGTATAATTTGTTGACACATAGATCCAATTTGTATGTCTCGTGGCTATGTCGTCTTAATTTGATTCTTCTTGAATATATCCACAGTGTATTCTTGGTGGCTATGCGATGTTTTGACGGTATGTATCCACGGTGTATGATTGGTGGCCATGACCTATGTTTATAATGTCATCAGTCTGTGATCTGAGTATGGGAATGACTACCTCAGAACTAGTATGATATTCTATAGATGCTTGGTTGTTCACAGGCTTCCGATTAGGTGCGCTCCTAGTTTCCGACACACACACATAGTTTACAAAGTATTTCGGCTATCACTGATTACGGCCTCATACTTTGGGGGGAATTTTGTTACCCATGATTTTGGTCATCATGATGGTGTATTGATGATGGTGTACTCAGACTCCTAACAAGAACTTTCTCCTGAGAAAACTGGCATTCATTTCCTTCCAGAAAACATATTTTTAAAGAGAGTTTGCAGGTTGCTTATAGCCTAGGGTGCGAGAATGACCCATTCTAGTAGGCCACCTTCAGCCAGGGTGAAAAATTCTCGCACTGTGCTCTATACCTAGGGTGAGAAATTGTTCTTAAGCTTGAAAAAAGGAAGAAGTCTCGAGGGTTCTAGAAGGGAATCTTCTAGAGAATGGGTTGGCATTCGAATGGTTATCATTTTATTGGTTTCCCTGATTTGGTGGGATCATTCTCATCCATGTAACCATCTCATCCTCTCCAATATATTGATAGGATTCTCATGGAAAAGGTTAAGCAAGATTAATTGGAGAATTGGTGAAGGAATTGTGTGAAGAACCCAGCTTGAACAGGAGCTTGGAGACTCTAGCAAGTCTATCAAGAGGAATTG
>SNQJ01S0031107.1:0-39781 GCA_010110895.2 Picea sitchensis
CTCTTAAACCACTTTGACTACTTTGACCTTTTGGGGCTTCTAGATGACATATGAGGGTCCTCCAACTTCGTAAGGCCATAACTCTCAAACTGTGATGAGTTATGTGACGTTCCACTTACCACCAGAAATGGAATGACATGTACTATCCATAGAGAATAGTATTACCTGCAAATATATCAAAACTCATACCATTATCCATCAAACAAACTTGGGTCCATTACCCAAACCTGGATTCTCCAACTTCTCATGTCCATAACTCTCTAACCATGAGGAGTTACGTGACGTTACACATACCACTGGAAATGGAATGAAATGTACTATCCATATAGAATAGTCGTACCTTCAAATATATTAAAACTCATACCATTATGCATGAAACAACCTTGGTTCCATTACCCAAACCTTTGTGCTACCGGAATTCGCTATCGGACTTTCTCCAAGGGTTGACATCAATCTACAATATCACTCTCCAATGGTTGACATAAATAACAACCAACAATACATACCAACACATCACCAAAATACTTCATCCTCCCTTGAAATTCGACCTTCTTTACTACATATTTCCTCTTAAATTCGACTTATATCTCCTCGTTCATTAACAAAATTGTGTGTCTTGAAAAATGAATGTTTGATGAGATGTATTTATACCCTTTATGTCACTTCATTTTAACATTAGGGCCGACTTGACACTTTCTTATTTTGTAATTATTTTCTTTAATTATCTTCAGGGCCGACCTGTACTTCCTTATTCAATTCACTTTGTCATCTTCAAAAATTCATTTCTCCTCAACCATGAGGATCCACTTGATGTGCCACCTACCACCGGAAACAACATGATGTATATTATCCATCCATGGGTGTTGTATCTGCATGTGCACTGTCCTTCATGTCCAAATACCTTCATCAATATTGGGGTCCAAAACCAATGACTAGGGTTGACATCAATGACAACAACCAATCTTCCAACAATCTCCCCCTTTGTCATTGATGGCAACACTCATGCTCCCCCTGTCATCATAATCCCAATTTATCTCCCCCTTTGACATCAATGACAAAGGTGACCTTCTTATTTGGGGTTGCTACCCCTGAACATGTGGCACTCAATAATACTTCATCCTTATTTTTGGTCTTTGGGACTTTTTCTTCCTTGGAATCCTTTTGTGTGGATTTTGTCTTCACTCTCTTCTTCATGTCTAGGATGTATATGTTGTTCGGTCTTCTTGTTGCAGTTGCAACCAATCTTCCTGAGTTATTTTTTATGATTTTACATTTTAGGGAGTCAAACGTAAGAGTGTATGCTTGAGCACATATTTTGCTGACACTGAGGAGATTATGCTTCAAATCTTCAACCAATAGGACTTTTCCTGCTTTTACATTTTCACTTCCAAGATTTACAGATCCTTTTCCAAGTATTTTGGTAGATGAGTCATCTCCAAATGCAACATTTCCACCCTTTTTCTTCAAGATGGCAAATTTGCTTTGATCTCCGATCATATGATATGAACACCCACTATCTATGAACCATTCATCTTCTTATTTTCATTCTTTAGCGACCAATGCTATTCAGAAGTTTTCATTGTGTGGAATTTCTTTTCTTTTACATGTTGTAGTTGGTATAGGGACATTTGGCATACGATTATCTTCCTTCATCTCTCTGCAATCTTGTGCTTTGTGACCAAGATTACTGCACTTGTAACATAAAATATTTTGATCCATTAATGGGTCAAATGGATTATAATTTATGTTGACGGATCTACGAACATTACTATATCTACTTTTTGCACCATTCATGTAGCTTGCATAGTTATTCGTTTCATTGATTCTACAATTGATTGCCTTGTTTCCAAAATTTCCACAAGTATAACAATGTCCAAAAAAGAAATTTTGATACCTGGGAGTAAGTGATCTTATTTGTGGTGTGGTCCATCTGCATTCATGATCTATTCTTCTATAGTTTCCTTCATAATGATTGCTTTCATACCTGATGGGAGAGGATATTCTTGATGTCTCATTCCTTCTAAATTCTAGTCTTCTATCTTGTTGTTCAACTTGTTCTGGACTATTGGTTTCATCATTTTCATCTTCCTTCTCTTGTTTTGTTGTCTTCAAACTGTCATTTTATCCTAGTCCTTTCTTGTCATTTGGAGATCTTTGACTGCTAAGGATCTCATCTAATTTTTCAATGCTTTTTTCGAACTTCTTCAACTTTTCTATTGTCAATAATATCTCCCCTTTTGTGTGATCCAATTCTACTTTCAATTTCTCATAATCTTCTAATTGTTCCTTCAAGCTCTAAATGGTATTTTCAAGCTTGTAAGTCTCTTCTTCACAACTACGCAATTCATCTTTTAGTATTATGTTTGTGTTTCTAAGCTTGCTATTTTCAATTTCAACATGCTTCAACTTTTCAAGATTCTCATCTTCTTATTCACTCTTTGCATTGTCTTTGTATCCCCAAAAGGAATCAAGGTTGGTTTCTTCATCTGAATCTTCTTAAGAAATGATTTCTTCTTCTTTAGAACTCTTGTGATCATCATCCTAGGTTTCTTGGGTTATGAAGAGGAATTCTCCTCCATCATTATCTTCTTCATCACTCTCATCTGAGGAGATGTCATCATCCTTGGAGTAGAATCTCTTTTTATTGTTGGGACTTCTCTTTTTATAGTAGCAATTTTCAACAATATGTCCTATTCTACCACAATTAAAGCATTTGAGAGGAGACTTACCTTTGTATCTTCCACTTCCATCAACTTTGAATCCAATTTGAAATTTGTTCATGGTCATCCATCTCTGCTCAGGATTTTCCTTCCAGTGGTTAAACTATTCTGAAGGTAACCTGCTCTTTGTTGTTGAAGATTGACCTGATTAAATTTTAGATCACCTTCATAGATACTCTTGAGTTTGTCCCGTGCCTCTTTAGCAGTGCTGCAGCCCATCACTTTACTAGCAATGGTTGGTGCCAATGCTCCTAGAATAACATGTATGTCTTTTGAATTACAAATCGTAAGCTTCTTCTCATTTGGATCGGTTGGAGTATTATTTGGGATTACATAGCCATTTTGTTAGGTAAGTTTTCACTCTATCACTCCATAGCAAAAATGGTAAGATGACCTATAAATAACATACCTTAGAACACATCACCAAAATACTTCATCCTCCCTTGAAATTCGGCCTTCTTTACTTCATATTTCCTCTAAAATTCGACTTATATATCCTTGTTCATTAACAAACTTGTGTGTCTTAAAAAATGAATGTTTAATGAGATGTATTTATACCCTTTATGTCACTTCCTTTTAACATTAGGGCCAACCCGACACTTTTTTAATTTGTAATTCTTTTCTTTAATTATCTTCAGGGATGACCTATACTTCCTTATTCAATTCACTTTATCATCTTCAAAAATTCATTTTTCCTCAACCATGAGGATCCACGCGACGTGCCACCTACCACCAGAAACAACATGATATATATTATCCATCCATGGGTGTTGTATATGCATGTGCACTGTCCTTCATGTCCAAATATCTACATCAATCTTGGGGTCCAAAACCAATGACTAGGATTGACATCAATGACAACAACCAATCTTCCAACAACGTATTCATGTATTATTTTTTAGATCTCTTTACTTCCTTTTAGTTATTCCTTGGAGTTTAATATCAATTAGATTAAAAACTAACATTTTAATTTTTATTGTTTTATTTTCAAAGTTGTGTTATATCTAATTTAAAATATTTAAGTATTTTTTTTTAAAATTTAAATATGGTAAAATATATTATAATTTAATCATTGATTAATAATGAGGATAATTATTATTGGTTGTTTTTCACGAATGTGGGTTAACTTGTCACCATTATTATAAAAAAAAAAAACATCACTTAAAATGACATGTTGGTGGTCTATAAGGGGGCAAACTTTTGCCCCTATTAGATGCTTCTATGTCTTGGATCATTCACATATTTCTTTATGTTCAAGGAAGATAAAATCTTAGCTAATCAAAAGTAGTTTTAGGTCTTACTCAAAAACCAAAAGGTGGTTTCAACCTAAATAGTATTCATAAGAAAGCCAATGTCCCTTATGGTCATCATTGAGGGTACAATTGAGTAATGTACTTTAGTAGAATTTAACCTTAATTTACTACCTTTGATTACAATTTAACCTCTTACTTAAGAAGTTGAAGTAAATTTACAATTTTTCTTTTTTTTCAAATATTTTTATTATATTCTTTATAAAAAATATTTTATCTAAAATATTTTGTCAAAATAAATTATATTTTTTTATCAATTTATTTACTACTATTATGATGAATATTTTTATTATACTTGAAATTGATAATGATAACAAAATCCATAAACAATATTGATTTTTTTTCAATTATATCATCTATAAATATCTCACTTTCTCTCAATTATATCATTTGAATACAACTAAGTTATATATTTCATATTTTTCTTTAATTCTTCAATATACTAAGTGACATGCAATGAACTTTGTTATGTTTTTTTTTCATTGTTTTCAAATAAAATGTGAGGACAGGGATGAATAATTCCATGAATTGAATTGCATTCCATTAAAGTGAGTCATACATTAATACAAGATAAGTGATATTTGGTTTCATCTTTCAATAGGTTTGAATGACTCTTCTTATTCACCTATGACTCTTAATATTACTCCTAAAATAATATTTACAATAATAATTACAATGTACCATAATCTCAAGAATTGGGTATGTAACATTACCCCTTAATCTGAAGGGGTGTTTGTAAGTCCAAGCATATTTTTTTTATCTTTTCAAACTTTTCTCTTCCAAGCACTTTGGTGAAGATGTCTTCAATTTGCTCTCTTGTGGAACAATGTATCAACTAAATGGTCTTGACCTATACATGATGTCGAATCAGATGACACTTCATGTCGATGTGCTTTATTCCATCATGGAATCTAGGATTATTAGCCAGCTTGATTGCATAAGTGTTGTCAATTAGAAGTGGAGTAACATTCACCTATTTCTCTTGCAAATCCTCTAGTATCTTCCTAAGCCACATAATCTCCTTTTTCACCTCTACAACTACCACACACTCTGCCTATGTAGTGGAACCTATTGGAACATACTATTTATGTGATCTCCTAGAGATAGTTGTTGATCTAAGTCTCATGAGGTATCTTGAAGTAGACACTTCATTCTCCTCATCCCCATCAAAGTCTGAATATGCTTGTCCAACTATTTTGAAGTCCTCCACCTTAGAGTATTTGAGACCAAAGTTTTGAGTTCTCTTCAAGTACCTCAGAACTCTCTTTGCAACACTCCAATGTCCTTAACAAGGTTTTTGCATGAACCTAGAAAGGATCCCAACTACAAATGAAATAGTTGGTCTAGTAGTAGTATGGTAGATAAGACTCCCAACAATTTGTCTATATTTAGTTATCCTCAAGTGCATTCCCTTCTTTTGATGTTAGCTTCGTATTTTCATTGGAGTATAGAGAGGATTACAATCAGCCATGCCGAATTTGTTTAACAACTCTCCAATGTACTTCTTTTGGGAGATGAATACATATTTTGGATTCTGAGTTACTTCAATGCCCAAGTAGTAGTGAAGATGTCCCATGTTTGTCATCTCAAAACCCTTCTTCAGTTCTTTCTTATAAATGCAATATATACTTCATTGTTCCTTGTTATCAAAAGATCATCTACATATGTCACAAAATATACACTATTTTTTCCAACTTTCTTGACAAACAAAATTACATTTACTATTATTTTGTATCAATTTATTTATTATTATTATGATAAATTTATTACTATATTTAAAAATTAATAATAATAACAAAATCCATAAAAACTATTTTATTTTTTTTCATTTATATCATCTATAAATATTATTCTTCACTTTCTCTCAATTATATCATTTGAATCCATATTTTCCTTTAAACTTACATGCAATGCAATGAACTTTTTTATTCCTTTCTTTATTAGTTTTAATAAAATAATTCCTAATCAATATTTATTTTCCTTGCACCAAAGTATATTAATGCTTTTCTTTATTCTTTTCTAATAAAATATTTTCTGGTTAATATTTATTTTTCCTTCACTTTCTCTCGATATTTTCTGGTTAATATTTATTTTTCCTTCACTTTCTCTCAATTATATCATTTGAATCCATATTTTCCTTTAATTCTTTTATACACTAAACTTACATGCAATGAATTTTTTTATACCTTTCTTTATTCTTTTTAATAAAATAATTTCTAATCAATATTTATTTTCCTTGCACCAAAGTATGTTAATGCCTTTCTTTATTCTTTTCTAATCAAATATTTTCTTGTTAATATTTATTTTCCTCTCATCAAAATATGTTAAAAAGTGGTTATTCTATCTCAAATATAAAAACTAAGATAATAAATCAATTTTATATTAAAGTGAATATGTTGTAAAAGTATTTATATATCTTTCAAATATAAAAACTAAAATAGTAAATAAACTCTATATTAAATATAAAAATTGTGAATATAAATAAACTTTAAAACTAAAATAGTAAATAAATTCTATATTAAATATAAAAATTGTGAATATAAATAAACTTTAAGTAATTGAAAAATAAATTAAAAACTCTAAGAATATAAACTAATTATAAAAATTTTACATAATTTTCTTTATAAAAAATTAAAATTAAATATATATAATTAATCACATCAAAATCAAAATATTAATCATCCTGAGTTTGATTCTCCTCTAGTTTCCTGCAGTTGGAATCATCCTGCCATGGGTTCATTTTGCGTCAATGTGGCTACAAAGTTTATATCTTTTATTGTTTCTGTCATATTCCTTGCCAAATCTTGTTTTTTTATTTTCTTCTCAAACAATACCTTCGAAAGTTCCTTCACATTTGTTCCACACATTGATGTTTATTGTATTATAGTTTTAGTGAAAAGCCTAAAATTTAAAACCCTTATGAAGGTGGTGCAAAGGTAAAACCAAATTTTTAGTTAATTTGTTTCTTGTAATAGTTGTTTCTTTTTCAAATATTTTAATTTCTTTATGACTGTTACACAATTTCCTTTTCTCCTTTTAAATTTTTCTTCC
This sequence comes from Picea sitchensis, assembly GCA_010110895.2. Classification (NCBI taxonomy): domain Eukaryota; kingdom Viridiplantae; phylum Streptophyta; class Pinopsida; order Pinales; family Pinaceae; genus Picea; species Picea sitchensis. The sequence goes on from SNQJ01S0031107.1 coordinate 7,082, forward strand.
AAGTGGTATGATCTCAATGAAATCTCACATTTTTTACCTATTCAATCATTTTCTGGAGACTTTATTTCACGTTTGTTTCCATCTTTGCTAGACAATCTTAAAGCTATAGAATACCTACAATTCTAGGAGGTCCAAAATTTTATCAATGGTTTGGATCTGTTAAAATTGCAAATGCGGAAAACAAAATTCACAATGATAATTCACAATCATACACAGATAATAGACACATGGATTTCACGTGGTTCACCCAAACATTGGGATACGTCCACCAAGCATAGGCATCTGTTGTCTTATTATTCAGATCATGGAGATTACATTAGCTCACTCACACTCAGTCGTTTTTGCCTCTACGAGCTTACATGAATTTATACATTCACACAAGAAACTGATTAATAAATGCAATCCCTATCCATATTCTAACTTGGTCTATTTGGTTGTAACCAACGTTGAATAATAGGATCCAGATATATCATTAGAGGAATTCGTTGTCACCAAATCCCAACAACCTCCACCTTGACAACAATTAACCTGATACCTCGTTCTTTCCTTTGTTCATCACATTTTCTACAAGCCAAGAGAAGTCAAGCACCACTACAACTTCTCTAATAGAACTGGTTTCATGATCTCCCCTGTGTGACTTGCACGAGTTTGGATTTCCTGAGGGGTCACTCCACCTCCAACATGTCTTCCACAACTTTGTTGTGAAACATATTTAGTGATAGATCTCCTCCTATCCAAGACACCTGTAAAATATACATTACAATTATCACAGACTATCTCAGTGTAACCATTATAGATGACATTTGTTCTTCTCAAACGTTGAAGCACCCATTTCACTGCAACACCTGAATCTGTCACGTATCTAAAAACATCATTAGCATGTGAAACATCTAGTCTTAACCATTTCATCAAATACAACAAGCCTCCTACTGAACTTACACGGGACATAACATTTTATTCTTTATAGGCAGGCCCTATGATTGAATAAAACTTATAATGGAAAGCAAGAGGGATAAAAACTGGTTTTACAATGTTCATACTGAACTCCAACCACAACTTACCATTACCATCTCTGTGTACTTCCATGCCCATAATTTATTTTGCTGCTCCTTGATCCCTCATCTGAATTGTCCTGTCCACCTGAGTCATTTTCTTACTGATTTTATCCATGCTTCGGCTTGCATCGAGCATAACATCAACAAAGAACATCAAGACTATGAATGTACTATAAACCATATAGTCATTCCTACCCTTTGAAAAATTCTGACTCACTATGAAGGATTCAAACTGCTTGTATATTTTCCTAGGTACCAATAGGCCATACAATGAATTTTCTAGCATGAAAACAAATTTACCGTTGTGATCTTGAATCAACCCTTTTGGTTTTTCGATACATACAATATCTCTGTCAATGATGACCTTGTGAGAAGTAGGATCCCACACACAACATCCCTTTATACCATCATCATAACTTGCAGAGATATAAAACAAGAAGGAATTCAGAAACAAAGATTTTATGTCTGGAAGTTATTTACTACTTACCAGTACCTGCAATTCTTTTTTTCTCTTATGACCTTGATGCTTATGCCATAAACAAGAAGATACATCTGTCACTTCAGATGCTATTTCAGTACTGTCTTCCATCTTATAAAGGTTATCAACCTTTGTTGCCTTCATCACTACTAAATTCCCTTTCGACAATGTGAGAGCTCCACCTTGACCTGTATACTTATATCCACAAGAATCCAACACTCCTAATGAAATAAAATTTGATTTAAGCTCAGGTACATATCTAACATCCATTAATTCCCTAACAATACCATTGAACATCCTGATTCTAATACTGCCAACCCCAATAGTTTTACAATGAATACCATTTCCCATAAACACTACACCCTCATCAACAGATTGGTAAGAAATGAACCAATTTCTATGTGAGGACATGTGGTGGGAGGCACCTGAATCTGACTGTCATTCTTCTTGATATTGTAAATGATTAGAAACGAATAAAACTTGATCAATCATACATGAATTTGTTACAGCCAAATTTGCTTCCTTCGTAGAGTTTTCCTCCGATTCCTTTCTCTTCCAACAATCTTTCTTGAGATGTCTTGTTTTTCCATAGTACCAACATTTTGCTTTACCCTTTCTGTGTCTTGACTTAGATCGGAAAGAACTTCTCTCATTCTTCTCGGTGGTTTGACCTCTGATCAACACCGCCTCTGAGGTTGAGGTTTCTTTACTAGATTTTCTCCTCATCTCCTCATCCAATAAAGCTCCCACAACAGAGTCATAATCTAAAACTTTTGTTGAGTTAAAGCTAATAGAGGTGACTAGATTATCCCAAGACTCAGGCAACGAACACAATAGTGTAATAGCCTTATCCTCATCTTCGAATTCAACTTCCATACTAGTCAATTGAACTATAAGGGTATTGAAAGTATTTAAATGGTTAGCAACTTTTGTACCTTCTTTCATTTGCAAACTGTACAACTGTCTCTTCAAGTAGATTATGCTTGTCAAGGATTTCGTCATATATAGACTTTCCAACTTCGTCCACAAACTGACTGTTGTCTTCTCCCAGACAATATTGAACAGAACATCGTCGGCCAAACACAGACGTATGACACTCAGTACTCTTGCATCCATCTCATCCCAGTCATCATCTGTTATGGTCGCGAGTTTCTTTTCTTTTCCCAAAAGTGCTTTCACCACGCCTTGTTGGACGAGCAAATCGTGCATATTGAACTTCCAGAGCTCAAAGTTGTTTTTACCGCTGAAATTTTCAACTTCAAACTTCGAACTCTGCATCTTAGCCATTAGCACAAAATCTCCTAATTTCCATTGCTTATAAAACCCTAAGCCCTTTAAAAAATATATGGAGAAATAATTGGTGAAACGTTTAATTAAAAAACCTTTTAATAATATATAAAAAAGTTTAATAAAACATAGACCTTTTAAAATTCCTCCACCCTTTTTATGCATGCAATATTCCATACTATATTCCAAATATAGTAATTTCTTTTATACCTTTTAAAAGCAGCCTCCACGTGAATTTTAAAAAACATGCCCTTTTGAAAAACATATGAATAAATTTACGAGAGTATTTTTAATTCTTTTAAATTTACCATGCCAATTCAACACTCCGCGATTAAATTACCATGTGAATAAATTAAAGAGGAGTCGTCGCCGCACCTCCCGATGCGAGTGGCCTGCGTTCTTAAAAGGGTTGTCGCACCTCCCGTTTGGCTGGCCTGCGGAAACGTGGGAAAAATACCCGTGGAGTCGTCGCACCTTCCGTTATGGCGAGCCTGCGGAAATGCATAAATTCACCCATGAGTGAAGTGTTTACTAGTGGCCGCCGCGACCTTCGAGAGGAGAGACCTATGGAAATTTGGGAATAGACGCACCTCGAGCTATTGTTGCTGCTCCTTCGAATTTTGATGCTCTCGACGTCCTCTCTTCCAACCAGCTTTCATACCACTTGTTAGAATTGCAAATGCTGAAAACACAATTCACAATGATAATTAACAATCACACACATATAATAGACACAGGGATTTCACGTGGTTCACACAAACGTTGGGCTACGTCCACCAAGCATAGGCATCGATTGTCTTATTATTCAGATCATGGAGATTACATCAGCTCACTCACACTCAGCTGTTTTTGCATCTATGGGCTTACATGAATTTATACATTCACACAAGAAACTGATTAATAAATGCAATCCCTATCCATATTCTAACTTGGTCTATTTGGTTGTAACCAACGCAAAATAATAGGATCCAGATCTATCATTAGAGGAATTCGTTGTCACCAAATCCCAACAGGATCATCTCAATTGTTGGGATAAACAATTGGTGCTTCTTATGAGGCATTGTGCTTTCATCACTCTTATATGGAGCTTGATTGAGGTTATATTTGTTTTCTTTTTCTTTATTCAAAGGTCAACAGACAAGTAGCACAAGCATTAAACTACCGAACATAGATACCATGTTTTTTGCCTCGAGCTTTTCAAGAGGTAGGAATTTTACAAATTTTGTTCTTCTCATTCCTAGCATATCAGTTGGCTTATGAATCATATGCAAATAGTAATGAAGAAGTTTAGTCTGGTTGTTGAAATGTGCTTTTGCAGGATCCCCCTGAAATTACAAATGAATTTAGTATCGTTGGAAGATCTTTGTAAAAAGGGAGATTTTCCTTGCGATGATGTTTTTTCATCACACAATATTTTTTCATCCTTTGTACTTTTTGGCTTTACCTTGTTAGCAAAATCGATAGTTTTGTGATATACACTGGACTTTCAAGATCATGTGTTTTTCATATGTTTTCATAGATATGAAGCCGGAAGATGTGGATTATGATGAATCTTTTATGGAGTGCCTTGAAATTTTGCAGAATGCCTCAAAAACCTGGCTTGGTATCATGGAGGATTGTGTGTAGTGAGATGCAGAAGTTGTTACCAATTATCCCTTTTCAACATCTTTTTTAGACTGATGGTGGGTTTAATGACACAATTGCACCGTCATAGGGTAGTAATGAAAATATGGGTCTGTGAATGGCCATTGTAATATAGCCTATAGGTGCAGTTATCTTCAATGTTTTTTATAAATGCATAACAACATATGAAGGCATCATTTGTTTTAAAGAAATTGTCTTTGGATATGACGATCATTACATAATTTACTATGAAAGGTTGATAGTGAATTGATGTTGTTGTTGAAAGAATTAACTATATTTAGTTAAATCTAATGATAGAGTCAAAGTGAAGTGTGATGGATGTGGCAAAATTTATTTTACATTGGATTGGATTGCTTTTATTTATCATAGATTCTAGCTCTTAAAGTCATTCTCCAAGTTTTATGCAAAATGTAAATGGTGGAATAATATTTTCAATCCTCTGAAAATATTATTCTAACCTCCATATTAGTGATCTTTCCTACACTTTCATGCAAAATGTAAATAATGGAATAATATTTTCAATCCTCTGAAAATATTATTCTAACCTCCATATTAGTGGTCTTTTCTACACATTCATGTAGGATGTAAATGGTGGAATAATATTTTCAATCCTCTGAAAATATTATTCTAACCTCCATCTTAGTGGTTTCTTCTACATTGGCATCTCTCATTACATTTATTATTATTTTTTAAAATTAGTTGTATTTAAACTTCTTTTCATTTGGTTTAACAGAATATATAATTCATCAATTGAGATGAATTTCTCTTACTTATTGTTTTATTTCTTAAATTAGTTGTATTTAAACATCTTTTCATTTGGTTCAATAGTGTATATATAATTGAAATGAATTGAAAAAGCAAAGGTTGGAGACCTAGGTTCTCAAATCTGCATAATATTAAAATGTCTTACACTTAATTTTTTTAGTGAGTCTAAAAAAACCTTTGACTTGATTAATTTGAGTCTTTAATACCCTCTAGGTTCATTCCCTCTATGTCTTTAAAATCCTGTGTGGCCAATTTATTGAATTTTGTTTGGTTTTTTTATTTTTTGGACAGATGTAGCTAAATGATCATTGTTAAAAGATTTAACGGTGAAACATCTTTTTTATGTGCATGGCTTAACTATTTGTGTCAAGTTCGAAGCTTGCACATCGCCATTCACCATACGCCAATTAAGCTTCAAATCTAGAGTACCCTTTCCTACTACCTGAATGTGTGGCATCCCTATATGCACAAGGTGGCTTGTTTGATGTAATTATTGCATAACTAAATTATTATTACTCTTGCCTCTCTACTTATTTTTTCTAGTCTGTTCTTTTCTCTTTTACTTTATTATTTTTTTTCAATTCTTTGTCATTTATCGAATTTAATTAGATACTAGCTATGGAAATTTTAACATATTGACCAAGGGTTTTGGTGTCGTCGAGGGTGAAGGACAAGGTTTATTAACAACAACCGACATAACTCACGTTTTTTGGCTCGTATTTTATACAAGGTTTCTCAAAAAAAAAAATGGAATAGCTCACATTCTTAGACATGTATTTTATATTTTGACTTATGTTTTATATTTAGTTAATATGTTAATTATTATTTGATATTATTTACATTATATTATTTAATAGCATAGGTGTCTTAAATTTTTCAATAACATAAGTTTCAAACCCATGCCCTAAATAATATCATAGTTATATAATTCGGGAGAAGAGGCCGAGTTTCGAACCCATGCCCTAAATAATGTTATGTAATAAAAATTTGTCAAAGATATTTTGAGATTATGGTTCATGTCATTTTAAATTTATAGTAAAGTTGAAACATGTGACCATTATTTAATAAACAAGAGCCACAATGTATATATGTTATATTTCACAACCATTATCTAATAAAAAGAGTTCCAATGTATATATTGTTAGAAATAAAGATATGTGTTTGTTTTTCCATAGACAATATAGTAATATTGTCACCCAACCATAAGCACAAAGGTTACCTCTGAGCACTTTACCCTTGACAAAAGAATAATTCTAGAAGAAGACCAATAGCCAACCAAGGTACCACACCTTTCTCCAAGGCTAGCGCACCAAGCAAAAATAACCAAAGACCAAGAAGAAATTCCAAACCATAACCAAGAGAAAGTCCAATCAAAAGCCAAAATCCCAATTGCAGCAGCTACACTCCCTCTCCAAACTTGCACACCACTAGTCTTATGCAGTTGTGAGTGAGTGTCAAATGAGCTCCAGTGCCCTCTATTTATACTTCTCTATCTCACTTGATTGGGTCGACTTCTCTTTTTGGAGGCTATAACTCAATATTAAATATTATCTTGAGCCGACTTGTCTTCTAGGGTTATTATCCAAAGTTTTAGGGTTTCTCTTGCTTCCCGGAATATTATAGTCTTGTCAAAGGTTACACGTGGAGGTTAATGCCTCCTGCAGCTACCATAATATCAACACTCTTGCCTAGCTAGGGAAGTATTAAAGGAAATGGTCTTGAGCACAAACAAACCATTCAACCAGTGACATCATCATAGCCACACAAGCTATCTCATGATCATGTAGATCAACTCACAAGCAACATCATCACTATCAGTATCATATGATAGCATCAACTGCATCATCTCTCGAAGCCATACTCCATCTGAGTAATCGGGCATGATGCTGAATAAGTCACTCACTCCACAGAGTGATACAAGGACCATTCTTCTAATCCGGACATAAGTCCTAGAAGAACAATTGTCCCAACAGATGTTGAAAGCTACACCATTTGATACAGAGACCATTCCTATAGGAATGTCAATCTCAGACTATTTTCTAATAGGTTCATATGTACCATAGAGATCCATCTCTACCTATATGCCTTAGAAAATATCGGTCCCGAACCATTTTCCTAATTGGGCCACAATATGCTCCTTAGGAAAATACCAGTCCATGATACATCAACAAACTGTCAACCTGGACCATTCTCCACAAAGAGAATGCATGTCCACCAGCAATCTGTTCTGTCTATACCATTCTCCACCTAGAAAATGTCTATCCACCAACACACTGGCTAGCCATCTAGCTAGCAATCAACTCCAACACTAGTGGTAGTCTCCATGGCAATCAGAACAATTCCATCCAATAGAACACAATTGTGTCTATCCATAGTAGTACACAACTACTACTGATTGGTACACAACCACTCCTAGTAGCACATGGCTACTAACCAATGACAAATAGTCACTATCAGTGGATAACATCCGCCACAGTAGCATACATCTAATGTCCAAAGACATACAGTCTCCACAACAATCATATCGTCTGATATCAACCTGCATAAACAATATCATGATACAAACTGAGTCATCTGGACCATTCTTCCACTCACATCTGTGAGATCTGGAAGTGCATTTGACCTAAGAAAGTAAAACATCCGCCATGGGCTATATGGACTATTCTTCCCAAGCATAGAAGAATAATTGTCCTTGATTTCTGAGCCTAGACCATTCACTTAACTGGATCATTCCTCCGACACTAATCACAGAGTAATCTGGAGAGAATGAGTTTTCCCTAGGAAATGACCGTCCGGACCATTTCCTATGGAAATTATTGTCCTGCATCAACCTCCAAAACAGACCATTCTTCGAAACTGCTCACAACTATGAACTTTGAAAGAATGACTACCCGACAAGGCAGACCATTCTACTTGACCACTACTCAGAGTGACTTCCAAGAAGAATGATTGTCCTAGACCATTCCCCCACATTGGCCACAAGGGGAATTGTTTTCTGTGGTACATCAACAATCTATCAAACCATTTTCATTATGAAAATGATTGTCCAATTTGGACCATTTTTCGAACTGGAAAATGACTGTCCGTCAAAAATATCGAACCACTTTCTAGACTAGAAATGAACTGCCCAACCTGGACCATTTTCTGAACTGGAAAATGATTGTCCATAAATCAATAACATATCAGTGATCCATCCCAACTTGGGATTAATCACTTCCTTTTTCAATAAGGAAGTCATCTCCACGAGCCCCAACTTCTCCCTTAAGTACACAAACTTGTCATCTTGGATAGAGGCTTTACCAAAATATCTTCTATCTGCTCATCTATGGAGATATACTGGAGAACCACTTCTCCCCTCTTGACTTTATCACAGAGAAAATAATGTTTGATCTCAATGTGCTTTGACCTATCATGGAACATCAGGTTCTTTTAAAGCTTCACACAGCTCTGATCATCACAATATATCACGGTCGAATCCAGCGCTTGAACAGATAGTCCATAAACCAACTTACGGAGCCACACTGATTTTGTACAAACATCACAAGCTGCAATATACTATGCTTCTATAGTGTTGAGTGCAACCGAATTTTGTTTCATGCCATCCCATGACATCATGGCAAAGATCAAACCGAAGCATATCCAAGTAGCACTTCTTCTATCATCTGCACTCCCTTCCCAATCTGAATCGATAAATCCATGCAGTTGTATATCATAACTTAAACATCCCACAAAACAAATATCTAGCTGAGTATTCTCCAAATACATTAACGAGCCAATCAATTGTCGATACAGATATGGGTCTACTATATTAGAGTCTCTCAACTTCTTCATATCTTTCACCATGGGAGTTTGCCATGGATTTGAAATCCATCATCCAGGACTTCTGAAGAATCATTTCAATATACTTCCTATGTCATAGGAATTTTTCATCACGCTTATGTTGTACATGAGAGGCTCTGCACCAAGTTTGCTTGAATCCATACAAGGTATTCTTCCATATGCATACAAGGGTCTCTTTCTGGTATACCTAAAAACCTTGAGGCTTCTCTACATACGCTTCTTCTTCAATTACTATGTTGATAATAATAGTCTTTACATTCATTTGATGTAAACTCCAACCCATGGATACTGCAGGAGATATAATGGCTCAGGTAGAGGTATATCTAATTACTAGAACAAGTTGTCATCATAATCTTCTCCCTCCTATTGAGAGAACCCTCTAGCCCTGAGTATTGCCTTATATATATCAATGCTTAAGTATTTTTCACAATTTCTCACATACATTATTTTTCATCAAAGCTTCCTTCCATTCCTTCTTCTTGTTTGCTTCTAGTGGGTTCAAACTGGTGCAATTGGTTGTTCTGACTTTTCTTTCTTTCTTGGAATATTCATGTTCTTCCTCATGTTTCTCTTCGATGTTGGAGTCCATGGAATATTCTATAGATTGCATGCCCTTCTTTCCTGAAGGCTCCAACATTTCACCATAGGAACATAAATGTAGATGGATAACCAAGGATATTCAAGGCTTCTTTTCAAAGAAGACTTCTTCTTGACACGTGTTGCTTATCATGGATGCTACTTCGAATGAAGAACATGGATAGATACTTCATAGTCTTTCTGGATTCTTCTTCAACGAATCATATCGTTGGGATTTAGCTCCCTCCTAATACCAGCTTCATGCCTGAATGAGCAATATGCATACACTTCTTTTGGAATTCTATGATCAACTCCCTCCATCTGAGAGAGTCCATGCTTCCATATGTTGCATCTCTCTTTGATTTCTACAAAGTGTCACAAGCATGTTCCAATTTCATTTTGATTTATGACTTCCTTCGACTCTGACTCCTCTAAGTCTCTTTAAGTTTGTTTCTATCTATTCTGATTGTTTCCCATTTGGTAGTTGTGTCATCCTTATAAACTTCTTCTATGACAACTTCCGCAAAGATTGTTCATCAAACATATTTCACAAGGGTACCTGGACAAAACAAGAACAACAAGAGAAAACAAGAAATATCTATCTAGAGGAGATGTTAGTTCAACTTGTGAACAAGTACAATAAGCATCTATATCAATAGTATTTGTATGCAGTCGAGTATTCATTGCACCTAGCAATAATAGAATCTTTCAAAGACTGTTTTCACAATTTGTAATGTAGCAACTATCATCTTTGATATACACAAATTTGAAGCTTAACAATTTAATCAAACTTGGAACCTGAAGCCTCAACTGCTATGGAGGATGTGTTTGTTCCTCTGAATGCTTTGAATCCAAGATTACAACTTGGACAAGGTCTCTAACACTTTTCCTGCAAACACACTCACATTTTACTAGATGATATAACTTGGATAGCATATACAAGTGCATACCTTTGAAGTCTTGTAGCTTCGTCCAACTTGTCTTCCAACCTGAGACTAGATACCATCTTGACAAGAAGAGATTAGATTCAATGATTAGAACAAGCTAGAAACTCTAAAATTTCAAATTTGACTATAGAATCAATTTGACCATAAGTCAACCTTTGACTTTGGATTTGACCAGTCAACCTTTGAATTTGGCTTTGACCAAAAATTCTAACCTGACGATTTTGCTAGCTGAGGGTACCAAGAGGTGCGCTAGGATAGGGCACACTAGGATCTCAAGGAATTAGGTCAAATGCTTCATCATAATAGTTCGAACACAAGGTTTAGGGTTTGTTGTAACTGCATAATCAGCAAAACCTAGCTACAGTTATAATTGGTGCCATAACGAGCTTAACAAATAACTTCCCAATCTATCTTCCAGTGGTTAGACTGTTTGAAGATAGTGTGGGACCATAATCTGTTAGAAATAAAGAGATGTGCTCATTTTTCCATAGACAATATAGAAATATTGTCACCCAACCATAAGCACAAAGGCCACCCCCAAGCACCTTACCCTTGACAAAAAAAAAAAAATTGGAAGTAGACCAATAGCCAACCAAGGTAGCGCACCTTTCTCCAAGGCTAGCACACCAAGAAAGAATAACCAAAAACCAAGCATAAAGTCCAAACCATAACCTAGAGAAAGTCTAATCAAAGGAAAAAATACCAGTTGCAGCAGCTGCACTCCCTCTCCAAACTTGTGCACCACTAGTCTTATGTAGTTGTGAGTGAGTGTCAAATGAGCTCTAGCACCTTCTATTTATACTACTCTATCTCACTTGACTGGGCCGAATTCTCTTTCTGGAGGCTAATAGTTCAATATTAAATATTATCTTGAGCCGACTTGTCTTCTAGGGTTATCATCCAATGTTTTAGGGTTTCTCTTGCTTCCTGGAATATTCTAGTCTTGTCAAAGGTTACACGTGGAGGTTAATACCTCCCACAACTACCATAATATCAACATATATGTTATATTGCACAAGAATCTATCTTCCACATTTTATATACATGAGTTGAAATATCAACATGTATATCCTCTCACCTAGATATATTTTTTCATGGATACATCATACATTTATGCATGCCCATCTTCGAAAATGGCCAAACAAGTTTCTACTTGTATCTTCCAACAATGTCAATGACTTCAAAAGAATAATGATGTTATTTTAACCTCTTATTGGAATTTCATAATTGTCAAATTAAGTTACTATATTATTATTTATGTGTTGCATAAATTCAATTGATATAAGATGATGATAAATGCAAAGTCTTTGTATTGTGAAAAAATCATTACTTATGTTAGAGATTCATGTTTTGTTTTTTATTAATACTACGTTAGAGATTCATGTTTTTTTTTTATATATAAATATGTTAATATCAATTATAATTTTTAAATATTTATATGCAAATATATATATATACCCTACTTCTAAAATGTGTTGGGTCCTTAAATCTATTAAAATATACTCTCTCTTTTCAAAAAGTGCATGTCTTTTTTCAAAATGCACATGCCTATCAAAATAATCGTCCATTTCTCAAATAAGATAATTCTAATTTCAATATTTTTATGTTCTCATTAACATCATTACTATGAAAATCTTATTTGATTTACTTGAGCACTCTCATTTACCTTTTCAGTGGTATGTTGGTTTTTAATAACAAAAGTTGTCAATAACATGTAAAGGTCTCTATATGACAATTTTAATTAACATGTAAAGGTCTCTAGAAAAATCCATATTAATTATTTTTTTATTATTTTTTTATGTATTTTAAAAATAAAGTTACTCTCTTGAAGATTTATGTTTCATTTCTAACCCTTTTGATTAATCAAAAAATGTAACCGTGAAATTTAAAAATTTTGAAATTTATTTTTAATTTTCAAAAATTTCAATTATATATATATATANTTTTTTTTTTTTTTTTTTTTTTTTTTTTTTATTATGTATTTTAAAAATAAAGTTACTCTCTTGAAGATTTATGTCTCATTTCTAACCCTTTTGATTAATCAAAAAATGTAACCATGAAATTTAAAAATTTTGAAATTTATTTTTAATTTTCAAAAATTTCAATTATATATATATATAGCATCAACAATCAAACTCAAATCATTATAACAATATACTTGTTATGAGATTAATATGTTATTTGGAGGAATTGAACTTAGGTGGGGAGGATAACAATCATCCCTCCCAACCACCCAAACTAAACCCAGTTAACAAAGGAATAAATATCATATGTTAAAACTCTTTTAATTTTTTCAAAATCATTTTTACATTTATTTATATTTCAAAAAAATAAAAATATTGGTAATTAATGAGAATATATATACTTTTTTTTTAACTAACAAAGTTATATTAATAAGAAGGAAAAAATATAATTACAAATGTTCTACTATTAGGTTGTCATGAGGAAAACCAGTCCAACAATAGAATAGATGCTTCATCGGGCTTGTTGCCTGGGATATATCAAAAGAAAGACTATCTACACATTTTTTAACAAAAATTGTCCCAAAACTTGTTACAAGAACTGTCCAAAAGATTTGCAGAAATATGAGGATTGGTGCTCTTAAGTCTATAGCCATATATACTAAAGATGTGAGATAGCATGACATCAAATTAAGCGGAAGAGGAAGGAGCATCCCAAAGAACCTAGGTGGTTTCTTCTCCATCAACACAGAAGATGATACCTTCTTTAGCAGTGATGATGTTGAATTTCTTGTCCAACAGTTGGTTCTGATGTTGAATGTATTTTATTCGATTTACCTGGCCATTTCTGTTTGAGAAGCATCCTTAGCGAGCTTTAATCCTAATTAATGTTGAGTATTAGAATAAGGCTAGAAAAATCCTCATGACATAGGGATATTCAGGGCGCGGATCTCCATGGAATTCCTAAGGCCAAAGCTTCGATAAGGACTTCCAACTAACACCCGAGTCGAGGAGATATATATACATTAGAGTATAGCATTAGTCATACTAAAATAACTTCATTCTTAAGAATCTATCTCTCTTAGATCAATGCTTTTCATAATGGTCTTTCCTACATATAAATCATTCTCTAATTGGTCATGCTCATGGTGCCATAGTTGGTGGTCTTATATATTGTTGTTTTCTAAAATCTATGTGGTTGTTGTCTAATCTAGTTGTTGTGCCCTTTGTTAATTATTATTATTATGGGTAGGTTGCCTCTATCCAAAGGTCATGCTTTCATTATATTTGTTGTTGCTAAAATTGTTTTACTTATTTTCTATTTAATAATTTTTTTAAATTCTCCTCATCCTTGTGTGAAGGGGTTGAATGATCCGGATTTATGTAGGAACATAATGAAATACAGAAATACACATAAACGCAAAGATGCAGCGGAAATAAGAATTCATTTCATTAATAACAAATGACTGAAATATGCTTACATACAGAATGAAAATAAACTAGTTAGGGCGCTAGTATCTTATCTTTGAGAAGAGATGTGGCGGCTACTGGCCTCTGAACTCTGTTACAATGAGGCTTGAAGGCCTATTATTATTGAGAAAAAATGGAAAACCCTCAACATCCAAATACCTAACCCTAGGAGATGAAACGCCAAAACTATGGGCCCCGTTTGGGTAAGTTGGTACATCAACTTCCCGAGGACGTAACTTTGGCATACGATCTCTGTTTGACGTGTTCCATACCTCGTTAGAAAGATCTATCCAAGGACTACAAATTTTGGGTGAGAAACATTGTTCTACAATCCATGTTTCTCCCTATTTTCCCAAAAAAACGTTGTTTAATGCCTCAAAATGGCTCCGGAAGTTCAGGACCCGAAAAACTGCTAAAAATAGTAAACTGTGCGGAAACTAAAAAACTAAAAGAAGCAATGGTGGGGGTCCAAGTGGAATAGGTGGGTGGCCACCAATATCCACCTGGATTATTCCTCCCCCCTTAGGAAGCAATGGTCCCCATTGCGTTGAGTTCCTCCATGAGATGAGGAAACTTTTGTTGAACTTGGTCCCTGGTGAGCCACTTGCCTTGGTGAAGGAGTTGGCATACTTTGACAACTCGATATAGCGGTATCCTTTGTTTTCAGGTGTGCTTGATCTGTGTTTCCATGATCTGATCAATTCTGGCTTGTTCCATGCAGTCTGGATTTAAATCTATTGGTGTGAGTTGTTTTGTCATGTCGGATGTGTCTAGTAGAGGTGGAAAGTAGGGCCGAAGGCGGTCCACATTGAACACTGGGTGTAGACCAAGGAATGGTGGAATGTTGAGCTCAAATGCATTTTCCCCTACAACCTTGGTGAGGGTGTATGGCCCATATCGGAGCGGACGAAGCTTGTGGTGGGGTCCAACGAGGCACCCCTTTTGCAAATGCAACCACACTTTGTCGCCCACCTGGAAGTTGTGTGGCACCCGATGTTGATTATGTTGTTTCTTGTACTTAGCATTGGCTCTATCCAAGATGTCATGAACCTATTGGTGGATGTGTTGAATGTGCTCAATGAAGTTATTTGCCTTTTCATCCTTAGACTGGACATGAGTTGAATCTTCCTGAGTAGCCACAAATGGCATGGCTATGTCAATGGGACATAGTCGCTAGAATCCCAAGCCCACTTGAAAGGGGTTGTGGTTGGTTGAGCTATGGAGAGCCCGGTTGTAGCTTTGTTGTACATAGGGGAGGCTCTCATCCCATGTGTGTGGATTCTTTGAATTGTACATGCACAGAAGGTGTACGATCATCTGGTTGATGACCTCTTTCTGGCCATCAGTTTGCGGATGGAAAGCTGTGGACTTGGTGAGCTTGGTGTCCAGCATTGACCAGAGGCTGGACCAAAATTTACTAAGGAACCTACTGTCCCGATCTGAGATGATAGACTGTGGGATCCCAAAGTGTACCCACACTCGTTCAAAGAAGAGTTTAGCAGTGGCTTCTGNAAGGTAAAATTATTTCTTTGGATGATACATCAAGTATCACAAAGAGTATTAAGAGTTTTCTAGAATCCAAAGATACATAGATAAAGATTTTGAAATTTAAATCGAAAATGAATTGAAATGATCATGTTGAGTCAAAAG
The DNA here is from genome assembly GCA_010110895.2 of Picea sitchensis. Classification (NCBI taxonomy): domain Eukaryota; kingdom Viridiplantae; phylum Streptophyta; class Pinopsida; order Pinales; family Pinaceae; genus Picea; species Picea sitchensis. Next base: position 22,755 of record SNQJ01S0031107.1, read on the forward strand.
AGTTGATAAAACATCACGAGGAATTATTATTTTTTAACTTTGGAGAATGGTAAGTTGAGAGACCATAACTCTCAATTGGCTAAAAGAATAGAAGAGTTGATGAAAGAAAAATCCAAACTTTCTAATGAACATATGATTGAAGTACAAAATTTATAACAAGAGCATGTTGAAAGAACTTCCCAGAGTACACCATTGTTAGAAATATTTCATGCGACTTAATATTTAAATGATGATGATATAATTCTAGATATCTCCAGCAATGAGAACAATGTTGATGATATGCTTGAGAAGTTAACATCATATAAGACGTAGGTGTTTGAATTATCTAACAAGATTCAAAACTTACAGATTTCAAATAAAGAAATTTTGTCTCACTTAGATGGTGTTTTAAAGGAAAACGAGTTTGTCATTGAGAATATGTAGTCATGAGTTAAAAAAAAAGACACATACATAGAATCACTCCTAAAGGTCTAGGAAAATATAAAAGAACTATTGTAGGAAGTTTTTTATCAAGCTCAAGGAAAACAATGTCTAATTGACCTGAAGTAGAAGATTTGGGATAAGATCATTGATTAGATGACCAAATTTAGGTCATACTTTGATATTTTTTATAATAGTGAGGTCATCCAGAGAGAAAATGCACAAATATACATGAACAAACAATGGTTTGATGTCTCTTCAAAAGTTGAGGAAGAAGGACAAATTCAAAAATTATAGACTCAATTTCACGAGATTCACTAGATGTTATAGGAATCAGAGATCCAAATTATTTGATTATGGATATAGAAAAGTTAAATGATAAAAAAAAATTGATACTTGAACAATAGGACAATATTGGAAAGGTAAATAAGGTAGCGAGGGAATTCAAAAGCTAATTTTCTTTGATTTGTAAATTTGGTCTACCTTTTTCATGGAAAATGGAATTGAGATTGCTTCCAGGTCATGTATATGAAAATGCATTAATCGCGTGTCATAATGATGCTATGAATATCAATAAAGGAGTAGATCCTATCTTAGGAAAACAAATAATAAATACTTTATATCATGATTTCAATGTTTTGTCTCTTATTAAGCATCTATATAAGGCTCCACCAACAATTTATTTTCATTTTCATACCAAACTTGACATGGATTATAGGAAAATGTTAGAATTTCCTTATCCTATAGGGTAGGCATGTATTAAGATAACCCATTATTTTCCAAGGAATCTAGTATCAAAAGAGAAAGAAACCATGCCTTCAACAAGTAAGAAAGGGTCTACTGGTTGTAAAATAGAACATAAAGAAATCCCAAAGCATGTCGATTAAGATCGCTAGTATTATATCGATATGATGCATAGTTATAGAATCAATTTGGATTCATAATAATCAAGAAGTCTATGTGGATAAAAAACAATTGAGAATCAAGAAGCACTTAGGGTTTAAAGCCTATTATTCAAAAGGAGAACTCTCGGGGAGGGTCAACATTTTCTTGGAAATAACATACATTGCTTTCTTTGTCTTGGAAATAGCATACATTGTTTTCTTTGAATCTCATCTTGATAAGAGGGATATTTTTACTTTGAATTATCAGTCCCTGCCGAAGGCATAGAGGGACTATAGAGATTGATAATTCGTTGACTTTATATTAGTTTGTCGTTTGACCAATTGTTTTTGCATACTTTCTAATGTTCAACATAGAGAACTAAAAGCATTATTTTTTATATAATAAAAAAATGTATATATGTTCTGATCTGATTGGATGATAGATTTGAGGTATTATTGCCAACTTTGCTATTCCCAATGAATTATATGTTTCCATATCCAAAGTTTTATCATGTATGATCCTTTTTTTATTTGTACTAATCATATTTAAATGTTTAGATATCCAAGGTTTATAGTGATTGATAATTCCAAAGTTTATAACCTTCTATTGTGATTTATTTTTTTAGTTGTGCTATTATTATTATTACTCCTTTGTATTTGTATTGAAATTTATTTACAGTTATTTTGAGGTGCTTGAATAGGCATGACAACTTAAATGTTTACATGACGTGAGGTCCTCAAACAGACTTGACAACTTAAATGTTTGCATACTGCGAGGCCCTTAGACAACCTGACAGCCTTAAATGTTTATCTAAATAGGCTTCTCAGAGTACATTTTTCCTCGAAATTTTCCATACAATGTTGCAGTGAATTTGGACAATATTGTTATCCAACGCCAGTTCAATAGGCATTGTATGTTTCATACTTCTTCTAGCTTCAGAATTCAATTTCGTCATCATTGAAGGTACATACATTGTTTACTGGTTTAGTGAGTGCTTCTTCTTCGTTGGTTCGTCAGTTGTTGATTCTTGTTTTTGTTTGGTTTAGAATTTGACCTACGCTTTTGTCTTTCATCGCTTCAGAGTAAGTTTCCATGCCATAATTTCATTTTATATTCCTTCTTTGTTGTTCAATGTTTGCAGTTTGCAAGTAAGATTTTTTTCTTATTTCTACTGGCATACTTGTCGTATGTTTTGGGTTCCTTATGTGCTTTGGCTGCAGTTTCATAATCATTGGAGATACATATGTTGTTTACTCGTTCGGTGGTTGTTTCTTGTTCGTTGGTTCGTTGGTTCGTCGGTTTCTTGTTATTTTTGTTCAACTGAAGTTTACAATTTTGGGGCCCTGGGGCTGCAGTTGGGCCTGTTCATGCTTTCTCGCTGGTTTGGTGCTTGCTGTTTTCTTTTGTTTTCTTCGTCTTTGCAAGGTTGGGGTCCTGCACCGACACTTGGAGCTGTTTATTATTATTATTATTATTATTATTATTATTATTATCATTATCATTATTATTATTATTATTATTATTATTATTATTATTATTATTATTATTTGGGTGCTTTATGGTGTTCAGACCCTGCACCCACGGGTGGACATGTGGTTGTGTTATTTTTCATCTCTGGAGAGGTCAAGATCTGTTCTGCTATAAAATTTTGTTGATACTTCAGTGTTGACATGATAGAAAATAGTGGCATAAAAAATAATTGGACAACTACATGTGCAATTGCAATATCCGTTGTTTTTTTGTTAAAATACAACATGTGCAAGATGCACTTATAAACCATGTATGGTGGAATGTGCCCATATCACAATACATTTTATTTATCCTCTACACAGACTAGTGTAACCACAATACAATTTGTCTTGGACTTGAGATATGATATGTACAACAAAGAGAGTGAAAAATTATATTTCCATGTCTGGAAGCATATCTGCGTACTTTTCCACGGAAAACCGAAATCGTTTAGCTATGGCAATGCACTTTCTTAATATTTTGTGGCTTGTAATATGTTTTGGGTAGGGGAAATATTTATATATTTATATCCATGGATGAAGAAAAGTAAAGGTTCATGTTTCTGCCCATCTTTTATTCTATTCATTGATTCTCATTTACTGTATGTACATATTACTTGTTCTCCGATGCATAGTAGCCTCCATTAATGTTCATTGTGTTTTGTGTGTTACCAAATTCAAACAAACATAATAGCTGGAGAAAACGATGGAGTCTTGACTGCAACGGTTGAAGAGGAGATACAAAGGTACATAATAACTTATCTTCATTACATGTCTTCCTGCATACTAACTTCCTTGATGTCCATTTTATTTTTCCCACATTGCTACATTTAAACAAATAGGATGTCTGGAGAGGACGATGGACTCTTTGGTGTGAATGTAGATGAGGAGTTACAGAGGTGCATATCTGTACTCTTATTTCATATTCCAGTGTTGAGTATTTCAGTTATTGTCTGTGTATTTGTTGTGCTTGTTCCACTTCTTTGCACTTTTTTATTTTGTTTTTTAAACTTTTTATTTGAATTATTTACCTGTGTTTATATGCTATGTATATTTCTGCTTATTCTCATGTGAATCGTATTCTGTTTGTTGTTACCTTGAAAGAAACAAGTTGGTTGGACAGGAAGATGAATTCTTCTATGCAACAACAGAGGGTTCTATGGTACAATCTTCGAAAAGGTATACCAACTGTGCTAGTAAATTAAATATACAAAGCGGGTGGGGGCATATAGTATTAGACTAGAAAACTATGACTTGGAAGCAATGGGCCTTTGTTCCCTCCCCATCTCTACTTTTTCCATTTTCTATTATCCCTTTTGCTTTCTAGTTTCTTTGCTTAGTGGTCTTTCCGAAAATGCCTTGGTGCGCAGGTTGGCGGACTCACGGGTTCACATTTATGGTCACGCTTCTACCTTATTACATACTTACCCACTTTGTGGTTCAATATTTCTCCCCTGGCTTCCGGGGTTCCTCGATATACAGATTGGTCGTCGTGCCCCGCCATCACGCCCTATTTATTGTTGATATACAATTTGATCCTTGGGTCCTCACATTTCCTGAGTTTCCCTTGACACCCTATTTCGTATTTCATCTCCTTCCACCCTGCATGTGACATTACGAACTATTTTGGATAGTATACAATGCATATTCTTGTTTATTCCTTTTGATGTTCATCTACACATGATTGCATCACAAAAAGTTGGACTAGTGACATGGGCATGAGCAGTCATTCATCCCAGACATTAGCAAACTGACAAGGCCAAAGGTAAAGATGCATACATTATGTTTTTATTTAGTTTACCAAACAAATATCCTCAACTATTTATTCATTTATGGCATGGTGAATATGTTGATGTCATCTGCAATACATGGTTTGCAGTTCACAAGAAGTATCAACAAGTACAAGCGAGACACCGAACATAACGCAAGTTCTGCAAACTAAGAAGTGTGGTTGCAAAACTCTGCCTCCATAGTTCATTGAAGTTATGTGTCTACTTGTATATTTATTCCAAGAAAGAAAGAATACAAAAAAATAATGCACACTACCATTCACTTTAGTTTTCCTGTTCAAAAATTGTCACCAGGTCTAGAATTTTAACACCCAAAGTACTATCAATAGAGGGTTTAAACATTCATCGAACTAGACAAGTGTTCATTGGGGACATAATGGTCATCTATAGCACCTACTTGGACAAGGAAAAAAAAACTAGATCCATTATGCGTGCTGACATGATAGACAAGGAGCCCATGATGACAGTCACACTGACTATTCCTACACAACTTGTCTAGAAATATGCAGAAAATATATTGTTGGGTAATGGGATATCCATTACAAATTTTAATATATTGCCCAAAACAGTATATGACCATGGTGACTGTGATCGGATTATTTCGCTAAACGAAACAAGTATTGTGGAAAAAATTCCCGTTGTTTGTTCAGAATATCATTTCGTCCCAGACGCAACTATCAGCCAACTTACACAGAGCAATGATATTTACCCAATCAGAACCATTAGCGCAACTATCACACTGGCGAGAAAACTTGGCTCACAACACATTCTCCATATAAAATATGGAGAGTCAGACAGTGACAAGGAAATGGTACCATTCTCCATTTCCAATTTTGTCCTTTAATTTCACATGTGCATGTATCTCGGGTAAGTTACACAAATATTGCATTGTTCCATGTTGCAGCTGCAATTTTTTGATACCTATTCAAATTTGTTTTCGTCGATGGAACAATAATTGAATAAAGGGCAATTTCCACTTATGCTCTTCAAAAATATAACAAAGAAAAGCGATGTTAGAGAAAGGATCTTTCGCACAACCCAAGCAACATTTGTAACAGAGTTGTGAGCATACACAGTATAGGATCTGAAGAAACTAACTAGCTCTACAACTATTGTGCATATAGATCTACAGAATCATCCTCCCTTTTCTCATAAAAATAGTCTTCACCAAATTTATGTGGCTTGCTTTATTTTTTATTTTTATTTTTTTGCGGGGGGGTGTGCAGTTTTGTATTATATTGTTTAGTGTATTAATTCCTATGCTCTCATTTCTAGGTTGAAGGTGTTTTGGTTGCAACGAATGCATACTCGACCCCCTTTGAGACTGTATGTGTGAAATGCAACTCTCTTGCTTCTTCTTCCTCTTTGATAAGTGATGATACGATTGATTATCTGCAATGCAGTGAAAAATGTCCATATATATATGGACATTGCCTCAATGCTTCCATTTGAACCGTGGGCAACACAACCATTCATTGTACAATTAGGAAACCTCTGTTACAAGATGTGCTTCCTAGGTTAGCAGAATTGTCGTATGAACCATACCTACAAAAAAAGGCAAGCAGTGTCTACATGTTGCGTGACTTTTGGATACACAACAAATTTACCTTAAATGAGGACAATGCAATATTGCATATCGGCTGAAGAAAAAAAAAACATATCAAGATTTGGTAGGAAATGAATATATCTCATGTGTCTCTATAATATTTCTTCAACACCCAGATGAATGTTCATCGGACTTGAGTACTTGAGAATCTAATTACAAATTCAATCGATGTTGTTATTTTGATGTTTTCTTGCATCTCCCAGTAATAATTTTGGAGTGTGTCTCTGCAATATTTCTTCAACACCCAAATGAATGTTCGTGAGACTGGAGTACTTGAGAATATAATTACAAATGCAATCGATGTTGTTATTTTGATGTTTTCTTGCGTCTCCCAGTGAGGATTTTGCATATTTGTTACGGTGTGCAAATAAAAGAAGAAAAACATGGTGGGTGGTTGTTTCTTTGATGGAAGATCCTTCACATTTTGATGCAAAGGTTGATGTGTGCTACTCTATGGGACCTTGTGGGATATTTCTTGCTGCCAGTTTGGAGTTTACTTGGTTCTTGGTTGTATGCTTCTTCTGTCAATTTGTATATCATGAAACTCTGAGTGTTGTTTGGAGAACACAAAACAATAGAATTGTAATTTTGTAGCCATCTAGCCTGCAAGTCCGCCTGTCAATTTGTATAGTGCTGTGATGAAAATGTAGTATGTGGCTTGTTTTAGCACTTTTCCTTGATCGATGAACTTGGTAAAATTAATCTCCTGGAATAATTTGAAATAAAGGAATATATATTGTGCGAAGTCCAATGGAGCTATCATATCAACAAGAGGCATTTAAATTCAAATTGGCCATTGTTATACTTGCGGTGATAGAATTTAAAAAAGCTTTGTTTTGTTTACTTCATTTTTTTTTAAATAAGATATTTAACATCCTTCAATAATTTTATGTAATTAAATTGTACAATATCAATATTTAATATTAATAGTTTAGTATTTGAAAATAATGTTTTTAGATAATGTTAGATAGTTGATGGGGATGATGATCCATAAACAATCGCAATCTTGATCCCACCATCCCTCGAGTCCGTCTGTCAATTTGTATATCGTGGAACTCCGAGTGTTGTTTGGAGGACATGGAACAATAGAAGTGAAATGTTGAGCCAACCCGCCCGCAAGTCCACCTGTCAATTTGTATATCGTGGAACTCTGGGTGCTATTTGTAGGACATGAAACAATAGAGGCCCAATTTTGAGCCCGCCAGCCTAAGAACCCATGATCCAAAAAGTGGTGAAGTATGGAATGAGGGATCTGTACATGCTCTATAAAATCTCATGTCTATACTTTATAAAAGTACATATTTAGTATGTATTACTCATTTTTCGAAAAATTTCTAGGTTCGGAAGTTGGCGGATTCATGTCTTCAGATTTCCACTTACTTTTATATCACCAGCCTGACTGACCGTTTCCTTGTTTAATATTGTACAAACATTTTGGATAGCGGGTTTCCGAATAGGCAGGTTTTTCTTTTAAATAAGATATTTAACATCCTTTAATATTTTTATGTAATTAAATTGTACAATATCAATATTTAATATTAAAAATTTAGTATTGAAAATAATGTTTTTAGATAGTGTTAGCTAGTTGATAGGGATCTCCATCCGTAAACAATCACAATCTTGAGCCCGCTAGCCCTGGAGTCCATCTATCAATTTGTATATCTAGAAACTCCGAGTGTTGTTTGGAGGACACAGAACATTAGAAGTGCAATGTTGAGCCAACCAGCCCGCATGTTTTCCTATCAATTTGTATATCACGGAACTCTAGGTGCTATTTGTAGGACGTAGAACAATAGAGGCCCAATTTTGAGCCCAAGAACCTGCGATCCAAAAAGTGGCTAAGTTTAGAATGAGGGATCCATAGATTCTCTATAAAATCTCATGTCCATACTTTATAAAAGTAGACATTTAGTATGTATTACTCATTTTTTGAAACATTTCTAGGTGCATAAGTTGGCGGATTCACATCTTTAGATTTCCACTTACTTTTATATCACTAGCCTGACCAACCGCTTCCCCGTTTCAAACTGTACAAACATTTTGTATCGCGGGTTTACGAATAGGCGGATTTTTCTTTTAAATAAGATATTTAACATCCTTTAATATTTTTATCTAATTAAATTGAACAATATCAATATTTAATATTAATAATTTAGTATTGAAAATAATGTTTTTAGATCATGTTAGATAGTTGATAGGGATCACCATCCATAAACAATCACAATCTTGAGCCCGCTAGCCCTGGAGTCCGTCTGTCAATTTGTATATCGCAGAACTCCAAGTGTTGTTTGGAGGACACAGAACAATATAAGTGCAATGTTGAGCCAACCAACCCGCAAGTCTGCCTGTCAATTTGTATATCGCGAAACTCTGGGTGCTATTTGTAGGACACAAAACAATAAAGGCGCAATTTTGAGCCCGCCAGCCCGAGAACCTGTGATCCAAAAAGTGGCTCAGTATGCAATGAGGAATCTATACATGCTCTATAAAATCTCATGTACATACTTTATAAAAGTACATATTTAGTATGTATTACTCATTTTTCAGAAAATTTCTAGGTGCGGAAGTTGGCGGATTCACGTCTTCAGATTTCACTTACTTTTATATCATCAGCCCGATCAACCACTTCCCCATTTCATATTGTACAAAATTTTTGGATCGCGGGTTTTCGAATAGGCGGGTTACCGGATAGGTGGGTTCAACATTTCATTTTCATTGTTCTGCCACCTGCAAACAACACCCAGACTTCCGCGATCTACAAATTAGCAAAAAAATTGAAATAATAGAATATATACTATGCGAAGTCTAATGGAACAATCATATGAACAAGAGGAAATTAAAATTAAAGTTCGTCATTGTTATACTTGCGGTGAAGTTAATAGTACAAAAACTTTACTTAAACATCCAAAAATTGATTTTCTTGTAACTTTTCGACGCTTCTCTTATACAAACAGATCCTGGAAACTATAAACATCGCTCGCTATATCTATTCCTTGAATGAAGAACATGTTAACATGCTTGATGAACTGCATATTTACTGTTAAGACCATCAATGCGGCTTGCTTACAACAATTCTCTCTTCCGAAAATTGCCATCTGATTTCCTTTTTTCCCTCTGCTTTCCCTTTCTTTACTTACTCATTTTTCGGAAAATGTCTAGGTGCGGGATTTGGTGGATTCACGTCTTCAGATTTCCATTGTCACTTTTATATAACGAGCCCGACCGACCGCTTCCCCATTTCATATTGAACAAACTTTTTGAATCGCAGGTTCCTGCATAGGTGGGTTCAACATTGCGTTTCCATTGTTCTGTTGCCTGCAAATGGCACCCGAACTTTCACGATTTACAAATTAGCAAACAAATTCCCCTTCCATGTCATTTTCTTCCACTTTCTGTTTACTTGGTCCTTTTTCTGAATGTCTCATGCTTTTATATACATCACCCAAAGTTCCGCAATATACAAATCGCCCTCTCAACATTGTTTTTCCATTGTTCCCCTATGCACAAACAACACCCAAAATTCTGCGATATACAAATTGACAGTTGAAATATGTCAATGATACAATTTGACTATCAACCCCTCACGTCTCCTCGGTATATCTTGTGACCCTTTTTTTGTAACCCGCTCGACCGCTTTCCATACTTGGGCATTTCTTGGAATCTGTTTTGCAGGTTGGCGAGTGGACGAAATGTACAATGCCTTGTCGCTCTTCGCCATTCATGTTGTCATCATACTTCTTTCTAGATATGAAATTATTAATCTTTAATGCTAGTAGTTCATCGTTCAGGAACCGTTAAGATTGTCATTAATGTCTGGAAGGTCGAAGAAGATTTGTCATTACTAAGAATTAAACCAAGATTAATGGATAAGAGTGTTATCCTTTTCAATTATTCATTTCAAACATGATGTAATCTCTTTCGTGCATCGGTCAGTTGGCGCCTTTAAGAAATATCTAATTATTAACCTCTCTTCGTCTTCACCGCCACCTTCGCACTTTTTTCTAAATATGGAATTAGTGAGCTTTAATGGTAACAGCTCATTACGCATGAACCCTAGAGATTTCCATTGATCAATGAAAGGATCGAGGAGATATTCCATTGATACGCATTAAACCAGTATTTGCAAAGGGTTATATTATCCCTTCCTAGTTTTCATTTCAAACATCGTCTAGAGCAAATGAAAATTCTCGTTAACTTATGGCAGCAGTTCTGTCCAGATACAGTAAACACCTTCGGGCATGATGGCCAGAGGTTCCAATATTTCAGCGCATATTCTTACTACTCATCTCCCTCCGCCCAAGGGAAAAAAAGGAGATCATCCCTTGGTACACCAAGAGATATATTTCAAGCCAAAGAATTCCAAGGCAACCCTGCCTGCACAGAGAACCTACCCAATTGCATTGATGGCTGGCACAGAGGTTGATGCCATGGATTTCGAGCTGAAAGAAGATGATATGATCTACGATGATACGACAATGGATGATGGAAATTTAGAGACTTTTCCCACTCCTGCGCCCAAATTGAAATCAACCATAACGGGCGGAACTTCTCGACTCAGTGATGGTAGTCCCGACAACACCAAAAGAAGGAGTTTCAGAAAAGAAACCGACACTGAATGCAATAGATGCTTTGCAGCTCGAAAGTAGGAATTGCAGAGGTTCAAATTAGTCCATTTTGGGTGTAAGACTTTCACTTTAAGGAAATGATATGTTGATGCTCCCAGAGATATATTTCAAGCCAAAAAACTATTCAATTGCGGGACTACTGTCTTGTTCTCTGTATATACAATTAACATCTTAGGGAATGAGGACCATAAATCCCACTGGTGCAAGGAATATTCCTACTAATCATCTCCTTCCACCCAGAATGGACTAATTTAGACCTCTAGAATTGCACTTGCAACCTGTGTCCTTGAAGTTTTCGACTGTGAAGAGGTGGTTTCTTGGTGTGTCCTAAATTTCAGTTAAGGCTTATTCCATCTTCTCTGCAATGCTTTTCATCTTCTTCGTCACAGGAAGCTTTTGAGAACTATCAATTTTACCACAAGATGATCCATCGAGGAGAAAAATGCAAGGATTTCCTAAAAAAAAAACATGGTAATCAGTTTTGTATGCATGTTGAAGAGCATCTCAATGGCTCTTGCATGTTGTGGATCCCGTGCCTTTGTTTGTGGTAAATACATTCAATGTTTTTGCCCAAAGAACTGGGTCCAATTTCGAAGTATAGATATACAGTGTTCAATGTTCTTTTTTTTTAATGGATTTGCTATTAAAAAACATTTCTTTTGAGTCTTGGTTGTTGCTTCTTTTATGGATTTAACACATCTTCTAATTGGCATGGTTCGGTAGTCTCGTAGTTCTTCGATATTGTATTTTCTTAGGTAATTTGTTCTAGAATGTAGCATCTAACAATTATATGACAATGTACTGTGTCGATCCACCAGGATTTTATGCAAACAAAAAATGAATTACACATAGTTTAAAACCAACGTTCAATTCTATTCGTAATGCAGATAGAACATAGAAATACCAAATCACAATGTTGCAGCAAGATCGTCATTCTTGTTTCTAGACATGAAATTATTAATCTTTAATGCTATCAACCCATAATGCAATAATTTTAATACTTAAGTTAATATGTTACATTCATGGAAGAATGTATCAAGAACACACTTACACCCACAAGTTGCAATAAAATATAATCTTCAACAAAGCATTTGCTGAAAATTACTAGAAAATGATGGTTTTGCAACAATGGGGCTTGTTTGAAACCAATTTGCTCTTACAAAAATTACCCTCCGCCTTTTTATTTTCCCACTCTTTTATCCCCTATATTTTCTCTTTCTGGGTACTTAATCATTTTTTCTTAAAATGCCTTGCTGTGCGGGTTGGCAGATTCATGCGTTTTGACCAAGCGCTTCCCCTTTATCTAAATTGCACTTTCCATTGTTCTGTGACCTGCAAATAACACTCCGGCTTCTACAATATGCATATTTACTTCTGGACTCCCACATCATCCCCTCTTCCGTGTTACACATTTTGCACCAAAATGTTCCAATATATACAATTTGACACTTGGGGCCTTATAGCTCCTTGGGAACCTGTCACCCTATTTTGAAGCCCGTCCAACTGCTTTCCACATTTGACAATTTCTTGACATCTCTTTGGCGGATCGTCGAGTTCACGGATTTAGGAAATTTCAAATTTCTGGATGTTGTTTCCTGTGCCCACTACCTTCAGATTTCTTTCCAAGTATATGCAATATGTATACAACTTATACAACAACACACATAAAAGATATTGTCAAGAAAATGGAATATCTATTGCAGATTTGAATATATTGGACCTGCTTTTTCCTCTTCTATACTTGACCAAACTGTTGTTTATTTTCCCTCTCTACTCTCTCTTTCTCTTTACTTAGTCATATTTCTGAAAATGCGACTCCGACCAACCAATAGCCATTTGATGCCTAGGAACTTTTCAGATCACAAATTCTCGGGCAGTCGGGCTCTATATTGAACTTCCATTGTTTTGTCCCCTGCAAACAGGACCCGGACCTCCACCATATACAAATTTGTTGCCACACTCCCACATAATACCCTCTTACATGATACACAATTTGCACACGAAAGTTTCGAGACCTGCAATTTGACCTTCGGGTCCTCACGTATTGTAGGAACGTACTGTCACCCCGTTTTGAAGCCCCTGCGTCCGCTTTCCATATTTCACCATTTCTTGGAATCTCTTTCATGCCTCCAATTCCATAATTCCCCGAATTTTTTCGCTTGTGGATTCCCGGACATGCGGATTGCACTTCCAGTGTTCCTTGACCTGCAAACAGTCCCCCGCTGCTTCCAAGATATAGAAATTGACTTACGAACCCCTACATTAGCCTTCTTCTGTGTTACACAGTATGCACTAAAATTTCCGGTGAATACAATTTGACCATCGTGCCCTCATGTCTCCTCCAGGACACTTCTCATCCTATTTTGATGCTCATCTTCCCACTTTCCATGGGCAATCGTCGGGTTAGCGGGTTCAGACAATTTCCAATTCCTAGTCAGTTTTTTTTTCTGTGCCCGCCACCTCCGCACTTCTGTTACACATAAAAATTACTCACTTCAATGATGAACTATTGTCTTCATTACAAGTGTCACAAGTGTCGCATCTTGTATCAAGTGTCGCAAACATCATACTACCATCTTCCCTATGTCGTGCCTCTAACGATATTACAGGGACACTTAAGACACCTTCAGAGACTGGTTTAAGAAAGAAAAATCATGTGACAAAGAGTACAAATCCTTTTCCATGAAGAAAACCACTCAAAAATCATTTTTAGGAGGCAACGCTCCCCTATACATTGTCAGGGAGTGCTGACGCTCCCTAGACTTCTTTGGGGGAGTGTTGCAATGCTCTGTGCCCCCTTTTGAGGGAGCACTGGCCTTTTTGAGCAAATTTTGGACAGTTGAGAGAAATCAGGAAAGAATCCCCTTCATATCTGGAGTTTGTTCGATTTGAATCTGAGGTCAAGGCTCGATCTTAGGGAGGATCCACAACTGAAGGAGAAATATCCTCAACCTATCCCAAGAATCTCTAAGGTGGTTGGGTCTCTCCAAGCTTATATAAGGAGGCCTTCTCATGGTGAAAATCATATGGAGAAATAGAGAAGCACCTAACTTATGATCTCATAAGGAAGGGGGGACATCATGAAGTATCAAACTTATTATCTCATAAGGGAGATATCATTGAAGCATCATCATTCTGTGTGTGGATTATTTGAGCAAGGGTCTGGACAAAGAGAGCTTGGTGAAGTTGTTGCACCTACATCCATGGTTGTAAGCATCTCACTTTGTTTTCATTAATATAAATCTATGGTTGGCCTGTTTCCTTTAAAGTTTGTGTACGTTTCATGAACCTGTTTCTTTCATAGATCCATTATGAATCTAACCATGGTAGAGTAGGAAGTATCATTGTTGTTTCTCATTGTATTTCAAGACCTTCTAAAGAACTTGGAGATCAAGATTAGCTTGGATCGAGAAAGGACAAAAATCATAGAAAGGTATTTACTCTCATTCATTCTTATTCCTTTAATAGTTCAGCTTCATGCAAAGGAAATTCAGTGTCCACGATAACACATTTCTGTCTTGGTCTTAGGAGTCTAGAGCACAAGAGAGAATCCACTTGTCCGCAGGGGGATTTCTCTGTAACTTTAATTGGCGACTCCACTGGGGATGGAATCATATTTTTTTTTCCTTGGTTTTTACCTGCCCTTTTACCACCTTTCAGATCACATTTTTTGTGTGTTTATGATCCATTATCCTTCTCCTGCCTTCACTAGCATTTTCACCATTTTTTATGCATTCTGGGTGAATGTTTTGCAATTTTTTGGCTATTTTTCTGAGTTTCTGGGAGGATCAACGCCCCCTTGTAGGCCATATCAGAGCGCTGATATATCATCAACTCTCCCCTACATTTATTTAGGGAGAATTTCAACGCTCTGTACCCTTGAGATAGGGAGCACTAGTCTCCATTTTGGAGGATTTTTGCCCTTTTCTGCTCAGATTTTTTCAGCCTGTTTTGTGGAAGTCTTTACCCAGTCTCTGTGGATGGTTTGTGAAGTTGTTTGGATTGGTATTTTGGGATAATCACTCATTATTGTCTTGATTGAAGCTTGAAACCTTTCTCAGAAATGTGAAATTTCCTTTTCTAGCTGCATTTTTGTCGGGACAGTTTTGAGTGATTTCTCTTTCTCCCTATTTTTTCTTGGATTCTTCTCTGCATTTTATTTGTGTTCCTTGAATGCTTGATTGGTTGTAGAGTCCTTGATGGTGTTATTTCTTGTTAGAACAAGTTTCTACTTGGTTTTTTTTCATACCTCACTGCCTTGAGTGCATGCTTTGTTTGTAGCCCTTTTGCTTCGTGTCTTTTGCATCTGCATATGACTCTTTCTCCTGATTGAAAGTAGTGGAGCATTGGAAGGTTTTGTATTTACTTTATGTATAGATCATAATCAAACAAAGATAAATGCATTTTTTCTTTTGGGTAGTGAAACTAGCTTGCATTTGAAGTAGAGGAATTGCATGGTGTTTGGCATTTTGGGACATTGTGCATCTGGAATGATGAATGTTTTCTCCTTCTCATAGCATAGCTTTCATCGAAATAACAAGATTGTATATTCATCTCTTTGCATAACTTTCGAGCCAGTCAAAACACCATATTGTCCATGCCATTTTCCTTTTGAGTAACAACAACCCTAAAAATAAAGCGCTAAACTAAAAATTGATTCGACATTTTTATATTTTCTGGTAGAAAACCTACATTAGATCAGTTGTAGGGCTTTGGAATAGGTGTGAAAGATAACTTTCCAAAGATGCAAACAAACATAAAATCTTGTGTTAGGGAGCGGTGAGATCCAATTGCTACATTTTGTCCTGGGAAGCCCTTCTCACACAAGGGTCAAACCTGAGGTCGCATTGAGACTAGCATAGTTACTCACCTTGCTTTATTGATCTCGGTGTAGAGATTGCATGTATTATGGGGGTCGCTTGAAGGTATACCCACAATGATGAGTGGAAGCCTTTCAAGTTGATTTCAGGCTAGATACCCTACCCTTGCGCATGGATCAGACTGTCGATTGTTTCCCCAGGCATCATTGTTATAGTTGGTAACCTTAGTGGCCTATCTCTTTAAGGTCTTTACACAAGGTGAATGTGGAGGGGAATGTCTTCACAGTACCTATAATCGACGTTGTCCAAACTCACTTGAGCTCCTCGGAGGGTATACCCATGATTATATGTGGGAGATTGCACTAGGGTGTAAGTCTGTTAAGCAGGTCATCAAGTAACTTTTCCACCCACTCTATCTCAACCCCTTCTTACTTTGTTCCCGTGACGTTGGATTTCATCACCAACTAGTGTGCTCATTGTGAGAAGGTTTTGTTTGCTTGTTTTATTACTAGATTTTTAGCATGTGTTGTTTTTTCCCCCTAGCAGAATCTAGGTTGGAGCTTCATTTTTATGGCGTCAATTTATGGATTGACCAATGAAGGAACCCATTTTCCAGGAAAACCTTTTGTTTTTTCTTCTTACAGAAACATTGGTCCTCCTTACATTGCTACTTTGAGCCTTCCAGGTCTCACAATTGGGTTACCGGTATGGTTGTTTTCCACTCCAGTGATATCAAATGTAGGTGCTTCAGATGTAAGAACACCACCCACACATCAAACTCATGTCGAACTTTATCCTTCTTTGCCCATCGGGTCTCCTTCCATTTCTCCTTCTTCGCCTAGTGAAAGCTCTCAAGTGAGTAGCCAGATTGATAAGAAGAAGAAGAAACAGAAAGAGAAGAAGAAGAACCAGAAAGGGACCAAGCCTCCAACTACATCAAATGTTGGATCCAAGCAACCAAGTACTATTAATAGTAATGGGAGTATTGATGAGGTCATCAATACTACAACAAAGAATCTGAAACCCAAATTCCCTTACAGTCTTTGTAAGGGTGACCACTTTTTGAGGGATTTCCCTGGTCTTCCCAAGGTCTTAGAAATGTGTTCTTCTATGTCATCAGCCCCTACTCGACATGCTGGTGATACCTCATCAACTAGTGACGTTAAGGTTGGTAAGAAGAAGACAACTACCAATTTTCATTGCATGTTATGCAAAGGTGATCGTTACTCTCACTTTTGTCCTCGTATGGAGGAGGCTTCTTCTCTTTTGGAAAATATTCAACTTCGAAATGGTTATTGTAATATTTCCCCCAACCCATTGTTAGTTGATGGACTGATCAACCCAGTTCCATCCCCAGTCAGTCCGGTCGATTG
>SNQJ01S0031108.1:10703-21818 GCA_010110895.2 Picea sitchensis
ATCAGTGGGCTCAATGGTTACCCCTAGCTGAATGGTGGTACAACACTTCATACCATACAGCTACACGCATGACTCCTTTTGAAGTGGTATATGGACAGAAGCCACCTTCAGTTCTCTCATACTTACCGGGTGCCTCGAAGGTCTAGGCGGTTGACCTAACACTTACAACTAGAGAGGCTATTCTCCGTACCCTCAAAGAGAATTTGGTCATGGCACAGAATCACATGAAGCAACAAGTAGATCAAGGTCGCTCTGAACATCAATTTGTAGAAGGGGATCATGTGTTTCTTTGACTGCAACCTTACAAGAAAACTTCCCTCAAGGCCGAGCATTGTCAGAAGCTAGCGCCCAAATTTTATGGTCCTTATATCATTCTCAAGCATGTGGGATGAGTAGCCTATCAGTTAGCTTTGCCCAGCCATTTGAAGTTACATCCTGTTTTTCATGTTTCATGATTAAAGAAGGTGATTGGAGCTAAGTGCCAAATTCAAACCAACCTTCCAGAGTTAGCTGAAGAAGGATCCATTTGGCTACAGCCAGAAGTAGTTTTGGACCAGTGTGAGCATTTCCTACGTCAAAGAACCATCAAGGAAGTGCTAGTCCAGTGGAAAGATACAACTCCAACAGATGCCATTTGGGAACCATCTACCATTCTGCAGTAATTTCCTCATCTCAAGCCTTGAGGACAAGGTTGTTTTTAAGGGGGAAAACATGTTAGGGTCCTAACCCGCACATAGGTAGAACAATATATTCAGATGTAATAAAGGTCAATATTAATAAGGCCTTTCAATAAAATAGAATACGGCGGATGTAAGAAGACCTAATAGAAGCTTCCACTTCTAGAAGGATCTTCCTCTATATGCTTATTTTTAGTATAAATAGGAGTCGAGGGTATGAGAACCCTAACTTGGATATTATTGTAATAGAGCTCTGCTCAACTGGAGGTTGGCCCCTCGAAGAGGCCTGTGAACATTGCTTTCAGATTCAAAGTGTTATTTCTGTTATTATTCTCATATCATTTCAGTGTTATTGTGGTGAATGTTCTGGTTATATTGTTGTTATTCTACCATTACTAGCATTTTATTTCTGTTCTGCATACATTTTATATTTGGTATATTATAGTCTACTTTCATCAATATAATTTCATCATATCATAAGTATGAATTATTCCTTCAAATAATTTGCATATTCTAATGTCTTGTTAATTGTGGCATGAGGAGACGAGATCAAAAAAAGTTGAGGGTAAGATAAATCGAAGTAGCACTCGAGAAGTACACAATTCCATATCCATTAAATAAATCACATCCAATTATTGGTCCAATCAACGCCATAATTCCATAAGAATATAATTAAAATATAATTTTAGAAAAAAAATCGTAGCACAAAATAGATCAAAGAGATCGTGATATACTTGAATTTGATTCCAATTGTGGATTCTTTCCTTCTCAATCTACACAATCACTAAAAATTTTGATAGCGTTCCTAAGTGAGATTTCATGATGCCCATCTATTTCACCTTGGATGGGTTGGGATTTGTGATGGAGAGTGGTTGTATATGTGAGAATGAGGGATCCCAAAACATTTATGCATGCTTTGGTTACCAAAGAGGATAAATTTTTGAAAAACATATTCTAAACTTAATTTTAAACTATTCTAATGACTACTTCACAATATTTGTTTTCTGAAGTCATAATTATTGCATTCAACAATGTAACCAATCCTTTTAGTGTTACTCTACTATAAATATTCTTCCCAAAACTTGTTCATATTGCAATACAAGATCTTTTCTTAGAAAAATACTTCACTAACCATTTAATGATTATATTATATTTTAATCAACTCTACCATAAAAATAACACAAATTCCTTACCACATACTGCATTTCCTTAACCAACAATATGCACCCGTCATCAAAACAATTAATACTATATATATAGATTGGAATATATATCATTCAATCTAAAATATCTTCAAATTACACAATACATATCTCAACTTATATCACATTAATTCCTCTACAACAAAGTGTGTATTGATTACCTATTTCCTTCCGTATATCTCTAATACATTCCTATTTACTCGTCAAGGAAACATGATAAAATATGTTTTGAGCAGTACTACTCGTCAAGGAAACATAATAAAATATGTTTTGAGTAGTACTAGAATACTGAATTCAACCTTGTTTCCTAGTTGAATGTTACAGGTTTGATTTATTACTTTTAGAAGGGAAAAAAAAAAAGTACACAAGTAATAACATTTATCGACTCGTGAAAATTCAAAGTGCCTTCAATTATTTGCATAAAAAGAGTATTGCTTTTATGTTTTTGAGTGAGGAAAACGAAACAAATATAAATCTCAATCCTGAGGGATCTGAGATTATGCTTAAAGATGCGCTACCACGGCGGGCACGCAGCACGCTAGTAGAGTTTGAGTTATAATTCTGCATTTATTTATTTTGGATTTGGAGATGCGGAAATCGAGATGGAGTTTGCCGTCAGAGCTGAAGGCGGGAAAAATGGCACACACAACCAATATGCCAGGGCGAGACAAGACATGACATGCCGGAGATAGATAGATACATATTTACTCTCTTGCTGGCATCTACCGTACAGGTAAAAGAGACCCCACACACGCACCAGCAATATCATAATCGTCACCGCTACCGCCATCATCATGGGATGCATGTATGTATGTATACCATAAGTTAATCGTCAATGAAGATGAAAGTGGAAATATGTAAAAGAAACTGAGAAATTTCACCAGCTGAGAATTGGATATGGATGGATGGGCATCGGTATCTGTGAAGAAAGCGTACTTTTCTCCGTCCATCGGGATTCGCGTCCATCTTACACAGCCTTTTCAACCTCGCTCGGCCTCGACAGCCTGTCTGTCTGTCTGTTTCTCTTTCCATTTTCATTTCTGCATCTGCCCACCGCCCGGGATGGAGAAGCCACGCTGTGTATGTGTTTTGCGGGAGATTATTACCACTCATTCTTCTGTCGCTTGGATCACACTGAAGACGGCTTTCCAGGTCAGTGATCCTCTTTCCTCCTCGTTTTGTTCCTTTTCCTTCCGTTCGTGGGGACTCGGGAACGACTGTGAGTATTTTTTAGAGGTCTGTTTTTCTTCGATTCGTTTTTGTTTTATTTTCTTCTCTGCTTTTGTTTTGCGGTGCTACTTTGGGCCACGGACCATACGGATCGAGCACCGCCGAAGAAAATGGTTCAGGAAAGTTCCTCGTAAGCAATATCGTCGTAGGCAGCCCCTTGTTTTGTTCGGACCAGTCTTCAATTCATAGGCGGTGACGTTAGTTGCGAAGCTTCATGGAAGGGAGGCGGCCTTACCGTTGAGTACACGGCATGGACTATTTCATTCTATTCTATATATTTTAGTATGTTGATGGAGTCTCATCTCCTCAGTCAAACCCTGTTTGTACACGGATCTTTCGAAATTTCTTGCAAGTTTTCCACCATGAATTTCTTGTACCGATTTTTGTTTTCCGTCTGCCAAGGCTAGACAAAGGGCTTTACGAGTCAATTACGCTATAATGTGATGAGTCGACCATAAATTCATAAACTGTTTAACATGGAGAACATCTTGAATATTCTGGGATGTAGGGTTATCTTGCAGGATTAATTCATTTTCTTTCAGATTGGATTTTTGAGATTATATTTTGACGGCATTGCAGGAGATGTCAGATAATTGAACCCCCGATAATGGGATACCATCTGTCCATCTGTATATATGGTTTGGCGTGTTTGGTCACGTGAAAACAACTGTTACATGACAAGTAGATCAGTTGAGGTGCTTCCAATATAACGGGGTTTTCGTTTCACAAAAGGCGGGACAGAATACAATCGAGGGGAGTATTAGTTGTTCTCGAACCATCTATGGCTGCTGACAAAATTCCTCCAAATGGCACTCCACCAGCTTCGTTGGATACTGAATCTAATCGTCCAGCAGTTGCTGTGGGGAACGCTTTTTCCGAAATTCAAGTGAGCCGAGAAGTTCGCATTCCCCTTCAGAATCATGACAAAGCTGAGCAATGTTTAGCGACATTCAGAAATCCAGGTAGTTTTTTCGAAGGCAGACCTGGGAAAATTGATGGCAGAAGTGTCCTATGCGAAGGTTTCTCCATACGGTAGGTTAAGGCATAACCCTATACTGTCTTTGTGTTCCTTCAAACCATTGAATTTTTCGTTTAACTTTTAGCAGTCGATTAATCGAATGAGTCTTCTTTGCTCTTTAAATGTTGCGTTCATGATTTGTATATGCAGTGAATATGTTGCAAAAGTTAGAAGTGTGGATATTAGGAAATGCTGGCCATTGTCTGAAAGCCTACTCGATGATAGTCTAAGAGAAGGGCGAAATCCCCCGCTTCCGCCTCTAGTCAGGCCTAATTACAGATGGTGGTCATGCCACGAAATGGGTGGGAAACATACGCACTTTGGGGCATCGTTTGACAGGCGCAATTCTCTCGGTATTGAGCCAGAAAATTGCTCCCAGAATTCCAGCCACATTGTAGAACAACAGCTTATGGTTTCTTTAGAGACAGATCCAGAAGTCGGTCCATGGATTTCCCAAGATGAACAACCCAGGAAACTGCGCACAGCTCAAATTTCGGCACAGGAGGACTTATTACATATCGCTAGAAGCGAAGATGCTATTAAAAATATAGAGCACAAAAGTAAGAGGGTGGATAATTGTTTGGCCGAGGAACATGGCCGCAATACTATTAAAGAAAGCCACTCGAAAATTGAAGCGCCAAAACGTACTTCTACGTCAGATGTTAATGCTGATCAACTTAAAAGAATACATAAACGTGTAAAAGCAGACTTGAGTGATGGCAATCACGCTCATGAAAAACACACTGTTATCAGAGATTTCGACAATCACACCCAGGTAAAGAATTCCACACTTGATTTAATGGAAAAGGAAGGTGATTTGGTGAATGATGTAGGAAACTGCAAGAAAAAGGCGAAGGCAATGAGGGCCCCAGATGAGCCAGTAGACCAGGCACAAGAACAGTCAGTCTCCTTGGAGTGTGAGAAAAGCAAAATCGATAACCGGAATTTCGAGACAGCCAAAATTGAGTCCCTTAGACAACAAAATCTTGATATTGGCACTACTGAAGGCTCTGGAGTCAAAATATGCCCAGTTTGTAAAACATTCACTTCAGCGACCATCACCGCTGTGAATGCTCACATGGACAATTGCCTTGCCCAAGTATCTAAGACAGAGAGAGGGAGATTACAGAAACAAAAATCAAGGACACGAAAGAAGCGGTCAATAATTGATATTTGTGCAGCCGCTCCGCCTGTTCAAATTAGTCTGGAATATCTAGACAATTACCAGATGGATGGAAACATGATTGAGTCCGAATGCTCAGATGGTATGGATGTTAGTTCGGACCTAGCAATAGAGGCCACAGACAATGGCATGCTGAAAGAAGTCATGAACTCAATTCAAACCGGTTCTGAAACTGCAACTCGCGATAACTCAACAACTCTTAAATGCAAGAGAAAGCAGCAAGCTGGAGCACATTATTTGATTGAACCTAGAAAAGCTACCAATGGAGATGGACAAGCGGAGTCCCTAGAAATGAAGAGGAGAAGACAACGTCTCGGTATAATAAACTGCAGTTCAGGTTCGAAAGATTTGAAGGTATGTTTCATTCATGCTCATTATCTTTATTTTATGTTATTTATAATTCCTCTGAATACTTGATGATTTTGCTAGTCGAGCTTGCTATTTGCTTATAGCAATGGAGTTTATTGATGCATTCCAAAACAGCAAATAGTTACTCAATGAAAACTTAAAATCTGGTTGCATGTTCATAGCAAAACGAAAACCAGCTCTTCTCTATTAAATGAGGCCTCTAGCCTGCTTGCAAGGACTTCGGTTTCTAAAGTAATTGGCCCCATAGAGTCTTAGCCTTAAATTTCTCAACCACCCTTTTTAGTAAGTAGAGAAATAAGTATTGATTCCATGATTCATAAACATCACAAGGATTTGTTCTTTGGCTCTGAACAACCTTGTGTATGTTGTTGCATTCAACATTAAGTTTCGCAGAAATAAACACGAACAAGGATAATAATGAAATGTCGTGTCTAGATAGTTGAGAAACGCTCTCAATAGATGATATAGAGCAACTAGATATCCTCACTATAACAGTGAATGCAGCACATCCATTCATTTTGGCCAATGGTGGAAATGGAACTTTTGTGAACATCTACGATATATTAGGGTTTAGACAAACCAGTAAGTATGATTCTTGTGAAAGTCAAGGGAATGAACTGCTGCATATCGAGGTATATGAGTTTTGTATTTATATCCAGTAAAGGATTGATCTACAATCTTGCGAGTCGTAGACAAAGATAATGAAATCGGTGAATTTTTATGGAGGTTTACTGAAATGAAATCTGATTCTGACTATATTAACTTCAACAGAAGGTTATCTATGCCCCTAAGTAAACGTAGAATATTTCCTTTTAAATTAATGCTTCCACGCAACTTTATACTCTGGAGATCTATACCTGCTGGGTTTGCCTGTCCCAATAACTAGTGAAACAAATGTTTTACCAAAAGATTGAATTTGAGTTCAATTAATTATTAGTAATACTTCATTTAAAAATTGGAATTGAATTGGATTAGTATTAATGTGCAGACATGACCTAAATACTTCATCTAAAAATTGGAATTGAATTGAATTAGTATTAATGAGCAGAGATGACCAAAATTACTTTACCAAAAGTCTGAATTTGAATTGAATTAGTTTTAATATTCACAATGAGCATAAAGTCATGAATGAGACTGCCAAAAAGATCGGGTGACGAAGTATGATGAAAGAGTGCCTAAAGCAACTCCAATGAAATTGATAACCGAAAACTTGTTGACCAAGAATTTAACCTATCCAACCATTTTCACAGGGAAGAACTCCTGGACACCCTTTAGCTTCCCATTCCGAACCAAAATGAGTCCTGTACGTCTCCTTCATCTAAATTATATTTAGTAAGTAAATCGTGATCGATAATTCAGCATAGTAGCTAGAGCCAGCTCGACCTTCCTTGATTTGTGAAGAAGACAGCACATCACAGCTATAGCCCCGATTTTATTCAAGGGCGTTGATTTCTAATTTTAAAAATTGAATTCAAACATTTGAAGCTTTGGCCTGATGATTAGTAGGAAGCAAAGTTGAATCTTCATAAGTTATGACCTGAGTTAATAAGGATCTTCGGTTCAACAAGCAACAACCCTTCTAGAAGAGAAGGATAACCACACATGGAATATTTTTTCCATTCATTTAAATCTTTTCTATTACAAACCAAGCGATCTTAAAACCTTCGATGTTTCGGTGAAGCGCTGCTATGGCAGTGGAGGAAACACACCATCTTAGAATTCATTACATACGAAGAGTATTTCTATCCAGGCTAACCTTCTTAGGTAATTAATGTTCAGTCTATAATGTTTTCTATTGCAGAAATCACAAATCAGATATTATCAAACGGCTAGGTCCACTCGAGCAAGACGGGTTTCCTCAGAAGGACGTTGCAAGGGTGGCTTAGGCACTAGGTAAAGAGAAGGATAAACATTGGTGTCAAATAACATATGTTGTAGATTTTAATTGAATCTATTGAGGTTCTATATCAAAATAGAAAACTGCTATATAAGTCATCCATCCAATAAGTTCAAAATACATATGTCCTTTAACATCTGAGGCCAATCTCCTACGACGTCTAAAAGGCTAGCAATTCTCCATTGCATAGCGTTTTAGAAAAAGCGATTCGCCGTTGCATAGGGTTTCCAAAAAACAAGCAATTATCCCTTGCATAAGGTTTTCATATAAAAGGATACCAAGGAGTTCCACGAACACTTGCAATTTGTCACCTTTTCATTGGTTAGGGTTGGGTTTTGATGGATGATGGAGATCAAAGGTTATGGTTAAATGACCTATGTTTATCTTCAAGAAGTGAACGTTATATCTGCACAACACTTGGATAAATAGCTCTAAAGATAGATGATCGTAGTACATGTATAGGCCCGTGGTTTTAAAATATATTTGAGTGACTCTATGTTACAAAGTAGTGATAAAGGTGGGAATCATATTATAAACCCTCTTTAATATTGGAGAGATTTGAACCCACTTTAGAGATGGGAAGATAGGATTGAACCAATTCATTTAGGGTAAGATAACATTTAATTATTAAATGGAAAATAATGCTTAATTGTTATATTAGAATGATTTGGATTCATATGATCTCTCATATATATAATTTGATTTTAAGGTTACAATTAAATTAGATATCAAATTGGTGTATGAGAATTTGGTTGGATAAAGATCTTCTCAGTGCAAGGATTTCAGTGCTAAAGTGTATATATATATATATAATACTTTTGAAATAAAGAAAACAATAATATTTGAATGTTGTTCATTAAACAAATTTAGAAAAATATATTATTGCCTACTATGAGGGATTTAAGGGATTTAAGTGACTTTGTGAAGATGGCATAAATTTCAATATCTCAAATAGATGTTTATTAAAATTTATAATTCACTAAAGATAYATATTAGCAACCCTTGAATATTATCTTAGATACATTATTATTGTTATTGTTTCCATTGAATGAGAACCTCATGTAGAAGTTTAATAAGAGGAAGAACTTTGGGTTGAAGCAACTCACTCACATTGCATGAACTTTGGGTTGAAGCAACTCACTCACATTGCATTGAGACATTTTTCTTACAATTTGAAGTTGAAAAGACCTTTGTTATGGTCATGACACCAAGGGATTTGTGTTGTCTAATGCACTAGTCCACTTTGTCATTAAGTGGTGGTGTAGTCTCTTCCTGCATTAGCTTCTCTCGAAGTAGAAAGTAGTCAACTTGATATGTGCCACTTTGGAAGCTTTGTGCAAGATGATAGCATAGGTCAAACATCTTTGAAAATGTGTGGGCTAGGCTTCTTTGATCCTCACATGCTATAGAGTCTCAGAGTGAGTTGTGAGAGTCTCTAAAAGGACATAAGAACTACTCTTTGATCTCATAGTATGGTGAGCATGATCTGAAAACAAAGCGGTTCTCATTTCTAACTCTAGGAATAGGTTTGACAAATACAATTCTCCCAATGAATACGCTCATGTGTCTAAATGTGACACTAATGGGAACAACCTCTAATTTGTTCAAGGTGAATTCTCACACTACAAGAAAATTGGAGTTTTTGTATCTAGGAAGCCTTATGGCCTTATCACTAAAATAAAGCTATGTAGTACTAGACATAGTAGTAACTAAGCTTCACTAAGAGTGGCTTTATGGGTGCAACCCATGAGTACTAAGGATATGATTTGAATACCATGTTTATCTCACTTTTGGAGAGGTGTAGTGCATCCATTGAACAGTGGTGTCAGGGCAACCTATGAATATCAAGACCAACTAAACAAAGGAATGAGCAGGCTCTAGTATACGATCTAGAGTGCAACCCATTATCTCTCTATCGCTTAGAAGAGCGAAGTGAAAGATATTGGGTCCCTAATATGTCCCTTTTGGGGTGACCATCTACCTAACCTTGTGAATCATCATCACAACATAGACGACCATAAGCACATTGAGTGGTCAATGTCAGACTTTGCAAGTTAGTATGAGAAATTGATCTCCAAATCTCACATTCATAAAGAATAGTAGGTGTGGCCAATGGGTGAAAGAGATAAATCCTTTCCCTGATGTTGTGCTCAAGTTGGAAACTTTTATTCTCAAGGGAAGTAAGGGTTGCATAACTTAACTTAATTGAGACTCTATTGTGTGTACCTCGAAGGTAAAGTCACCAAATCTCACATTCATAAAGAATAGTAGGTGTGGCCAATGGGTGAAAGAGATAAATCCTTTCCCCTATGTTTTGCTCAAGTTGGAAACTTTTATTCTGAAGGGAAGTAAGGGTTGCATAACTTAACTTAATTGAGACTCTATTGTGTTCAACTGAAATTGGAAACCCTTGTTCTGAAAGGAAATAAGGGTTGCATAACCTTAACTTAATTGAGACTCTATTGTTCGTGTCAAATTCATGATTGATCTAGAAAACAACACTCTTAAATATATATGACCAAACCTTTGCCACTCTCTCCTTTGCCACTCTCTCATCCATCCCTATAAGAGAGAATGCCATTATTTTCCTCTATCTTAAGGTTATTGAAAGCCATACCTTTGGTTTTTACTAAGTTAACTTGAATCCCATTAKAGTCTATAAAAGATCCCAAGATTTAAAGTTATTTTTWAKGCCTKYCTTGGATGTSACACCCAAATTGTGTCATTGGTAAAATTAAGGATAGCTATAGCTACTCCAAAGAAGACTCAACCAACCATATATATTAATTAATGTCTCTCTTATGGTCCCTTCTAGTTCATCATTGTAAAGTGCAACAAGTGTACGGAATACCAAGAAATCATAGTTAATTCCTTTAGTACCCTATAACTCCTATAGTGCACTCAAACACTTCTATGTATTCCACTCCTTCTACTGGTAAAGTATCATAACTATTTTGTATGTATTCCATTCCTTCTACTCGTAAAGTGTCATAACTATTGAAGCCACCAAGTCTGAATAACCTACAACCTTTCCATGAATAGGTGGGGAAGGGAGGAATGGTCTCAAATGCGTGATGGAAGCTCACAAAGAAACAATAAACTTTATACCTATTAGCTTTGATTTCCTCAATGATGTAAGCCGGTGAAGATGTGTCAGTTGTTCAATGATTTCTGTTTAAACTTGTATGTCCTTTAGCTCTCAATGTCGTCCACCTTGAGATATAGATGTCTAAAGTTGTGGCCAATATCTTCGCCATGCCCAATCATAATTGTGACATAGTGGTGAGGCAGTCGTCTTTCCAGCCTTATGGAGAGGGTGGATGAAGTAGGAAGTCCAAAAGTTAAACACGTCTGCAACA
Organism: Picea sitchensis; assembly: GCA_010110895.2. Classification (NCBI taxonomy): domain Eukaryota; kingdom Viridiplantae; phylum Streptophyta; class Pinopsida; order Pinales; family Pinaceae; genus Picea; species Picea sitchensis. Next base: position 21,639 of record SNQJ01S0031108.1, read on the forward strand.
TGAACTGCCAAAACTTGGGGAGTGTGGCTGTGGCTGAAAATTACTGCTGGGAGGTTCTCTGCATAGATTCTCTACATCTTGGCCCTTGTTGGGATCGAATTTAAAGGTTTCAAGGATTAGAGAAAAAATATGTTATAATACAATAATTTGATTGAACTGAATGGTTTCAGTCGAGATGAC
>SNQJ01S0031108.1:21828-45163 GCA_010110895.2 Picea sitchensis
ATGCTCGTCATGGGATCCAACATGAACATCCTGCCTAAGTGATCATGGAAGTTAATGGGAACTTTGAAACTAGTGTACTCACTAGAAAATCAATAACACATATTCCCATTAGGATGTGCATGGAGAACATAGAGTTAGACATTAGAGGTGTGGCTATTGTAACATATTTTGAAGTAATCAAAATATTGGATGAAAATGACCCTTACCTAGATTTCTTGGCGACTTTTTGGCTATATGAGAATGACGTGATCATCAACCTAAAGTGTGGAAATATTTCCTTCAAGAATAATAGTCTCAGAGTTACGAAACATATTGGTTTGTACTAGGGAGACAGGTACCCAAAACTAGTAAATGGCATAGAAAGATCCATGGATGATTGCATCTTCATAGTTGCAAGGGGGGATCTCACCAATCTAATATTTCAAGAGATTTACAATAAGATAGTTGACATCCAAAATGAATACATAAATCCCATAGAAGAAGATGTTATGAGTTAGTATAACATCTATTCATTGGAATCAGAGTTCAAAGTTAGGTAGCAGGATTGGTAGGACTAGAATGATGAGTTTAATACCTTGTGTTTCAAAAATCTAACTAAGGAGGTTCATTGGATTAGTACTGAGCTACACAACCCACCAATGATCAATGGGGTTAACTAGCTCAAATATTCCCTCCATCAAATGGAAGATAATGTGCCCCCTAAGTTGTGGGTAATGGCCATGGGTGTTACAATGAGGGGAAGTTTGGAAAGATGGTGGGCCACCCATAAAGAACCCTTTAAGACTGAGGAAGAATTCAAACCTATTATGTTTTCCAATTTTTTCCTAGAAAAAAAGACAAGTAGATAAGTGGTGTAGTTGTGTTATATGATGGCTAGTTAAACCTCAACACCATATAGAGAAGTGAATAAAGGAATGGATGCAATATGGGTATGTTGAAATCTTGTAGGTACATAATTTCTTATGTAAATTTAGGTTGATCCCCTAGGCATTGTACATTTAGGAATAATGCCAACACCACACACATGAATGGGATAGCACGTGACAATAGCTATAAGAAAAAATATCATGTACATGTAAGCACCAAGTTGTGGCTACTAATATGCATTGACTTAATAAAATTTTCTTTTACACCTGTGAAAAGTAAATAAAAAACCATGGTCTATCTAAAACATAGATATTTGGTCATTCGTAAGTGACCCTTAAACTATTATCTTATCACAACATGGTCTTGCAAGAGGACCCAAAGGAAAATGACCACTTGAATGAGTTGTGCCACTTATTATTATAGGAATCTTAAGGGGAAAGAACTATGAAAGAGAACATAGACACACTCACCAAAAAAATATGTATGAAACTTCTAGCAATTAGGAAAGATAACATTAGGATAGAAGAGGAGTCTCAACTTTCCTATGTGGGGGATTACTTAGATTATCAAAACATAAAGAGGTCAAATCCCTATTGAATGATGCATATTTATTTCTAAATACTTTTACTAAGATGAAATGGATATTATGGGAGCTCAAGAAGATGAATATTGAACAAAATCCACAAACAAAGTGTGCTAGACATTGGTCATATCACCTAAACTCATAGTAAAGAAAAAGGTCAAGGAAAAAATGACAAAATGTTGGATGTAGGACTTATCTTCCATGTGGAAAAATCAAAATGCATAAGATATATTGTGATATAAAACAATAAGACTAGTCTCGTATATATTTCAGTAGACTTCTACCACGTAAATGAAACCTACATCCACAACCCATTTCCCTCCTCATTCAATGATGGAACATAATACCATGTAGCAAGACATGAAGCATATTCCATCATTGATGGATTCTTAGGCTACACTAAGTACAAATCATAGAAGAAGAAATGAAAAAGAAAATGTTTACTTTAGAATAGGGATAATATGCATAAAATATATGCCTTTCAACATGAAGAATACATATGCAGTGTTCTCTAGGATCATGATTGTTGCATTTATGAAGTTCATCCATAAGTTCCTAGAAGTATACTTGATTAATTGGATGGTGTACAACCTACTAAAGGATGAGATTACCATGTTTCACCTCGTGTTTGAGTATTATAGACAACCAAAATTGTCATTGAATTTAAAGAAGTGTACCTTTTATACACTAGCGAGGGTGCTAATAAGACATGTTGCATGTTAAGATGATGTACTTGTTAATTATATGAAAATAACAATAATTGTCAATATATTAGAACCTGTAGACGTGCACACCTTAAATTCTATGTTAGGTCATATAGTTAAGGTGTGTGCCACCATTATAAAACCACTAAAAAAGCTACTAAAGAAGAGAAAAAAATTCCATGGACACATGAAATTCAATAATCCTTCAATCTGTCAAAGGAAAAAAAAATAAAAAATTATCTCAGTATTATTGAACTAGCGAGTAGGATTCCATGTACATGTGGATGCATTTAGAATTGCATTGGAAACCATTTTAGCACAACCAGGGGAAAGGGAACTCAACCATCCAATCCATTTCAGAAGCAGGAAGTTGTCAAAGGTTGAACAAAATTACATGATGATTGAAAGAAAAGGTTTGGACATGATCTATGCACTCTAGAAGTTTTATCATTATATGTTGGGAGGTCACTTGAAGTTCTCCACAAACCAGTCATCCCTTAAAAATATCTATTAAAAAAACTATAAGTATTAGAAGGTTGCATATGTAGATGGTTTCTCTTGTTCCAAAAATTCGACTCTAAAGTCATTTCAGAGCTTGGGAAGCACAAAATGGGGTCAGATCATTTGTCATTATTCTAGTTTAGAGATCCAAAAGGATTAATAAGTGACTAATTACCAAATGCAAATATATTTTGGATTAAGGTTGTTTTTTACTACTTGGTGGAGGTTGCACTATTCATGAAGGGTACACCAAAACGTAACAAAGGTAGCTTATTGTGAGGGAAACATATTATACATCGATCACATGCTAATTATACAAGTTGGGAACATATGAAGTTATTAGGTATTACATCCTATATCACTAACACATAGATATTCTATGGAAATTCCACAGTGGGGTTGCACATGGCCATAACAATGGAAAACAAATGGAAAACTGATAACCAATAAGATCTTACAAGTATGTTTATGTTGACCCATAGTGTTCTAGGATGAAAAAATCTACGCTAGGAGTTGTGATTCCTTCTAGAGGATTGAGAAACCATTGTTCCAAGAGGATATGTTATTACACCCAATGTTCATGCCAAAATGCTTTGAGAAATGTGCATCGGATTTCACTAGAGACATTAAACCCTCATGCATGATACTCAAGGGTAAGGCACATCATTACTGATCCATATTGGATCATTATTTTGTTTTCCATCTATATCAATCCTTTCAGAATGGAGAAAATTGGAGGAATAAGCTTACATGGCCATTTTAGTGGCAGGTCCCAGTTTGGAAAATTGGGGTCTAGAACCTTATGGGGCCATTTTGAGGCATCAAACGACATTTTTTGGAGTTAAAAATTTCTCAACGTAGCTTCAACCTATGACGCTATTATACACATGGATACCTTTCCAATGGTGAAAACATCACGTCAATCATACCTCGTATGCAAAAGTTATGCCTCCCACAAGTTGACCTACCATGTTGACCACCATGGTACGAGAAGATGTCACATCAGCCCCCGTTACTCATGCATATGTGGCTAGCCACATATGTAATTTAAATAGTATTCTAGAAGGTTGAAAACCCTATCACAATTGACGATTGAGGAAGTAAAAAACCTACTCCTAGATGGTTATCGGGCTATGATAAATATCAGGCCACTAGGAGGAGAAGGGGTTCAATTCTTTTGCATTGTATCTTGTTCCATTGCTGAGAAGAACATATGAGAGTGGTATTATATGAGCATGACATAGGAGGAGAGATTATGTAGCATCCATAAAATCCACAAGTCAAAGGCAACTCCTTGGATAGTGCCTCATTCTTTGTACTTGCATCATTTCTATACCAGAGAAAAGAGAGTAGAACAACCTCACCTTCTAGTTGGGTTTTATCCCATATTTGGTTTCTCGAGCCATATATTGTGTTTATTTTGTGGATGGTGTGAATGTATTTTACTTTTCTCTATTTTCCACTTTTTATATATTTCATGCATAAGCATAAAATATGTAACTAAATATTATGGACATCTAAAGGAAAATTAACCTTAATAGTAAATATTTCAGTATTTTATTTGATCTGTTGTGACGAACTGTGCCAATGGAATATCCATGACAATTTACATATCATATTGGTATCAAAGCAGGTTTTTCTTTTGGGTATTGTGGAAATTTGCAGGATCTAGGAGTCAACTTAAAGACAATTTGCATAAAACATATCCATCATGGATGAGTCTGTTCATAATAACCTTCGAGATCCTGCAGAAGAGAGATTTCAGCAGTTGGAAGCACAAGTTGTTAACATTAGTTGCAATATGAAACTCATCATGGTAGCTCTAGCAAGCAATCTAGGACTGTTCAGAGATGATGGAGGATCTAACTCAGAGATCGGATCAAAGGGGAATTCGGGGATTGGGAAGACTCATGAAAGGAGTCACAAAAATAATTCAAGAAAGAGTAGCTGAGTTTGAGTTTCGTTAACCCTTAACATTCCCTATTCAAGATGGAAGCGAAAGTGGAGATAAAGCCATACCAAGGTGAGATCGAAGAATTAAAAATGAATCATTTGTTGCAAAAAATAGAAGTTTATTTTAGCATTCACCATATAGATGAAGGGAAAAAGATTTCATTTTCTAGATTCAAGTTAGAGGGCCATGCTATAACCTGGTGGGAAAGCCACACGGACTTAGGCTGGAGGGTGATTTTCCAGTAACTAGTTGGGAGGACTTAAAAACCCTCATCAAGTCCCAATTCTACCCTATCAGATATGTAGAGGACTAATGGATCTGGTGGCACTACTTCAAGTAGAGGCAATGGAAGAGTGTACAAGAGCACACCACTAAGTTCATAAAGATGGCAATCATTTTGGGTATCTCTCCCAAGAACCCAAATGTACTCCTCAAGTATCTTGGGGGTTTACAAAGTCATCTAAGAATGAAGGTGATGCTCTACAAGACAAGGAAAATGGATGAGGCATGTGTATAGGAACAATACCTAGAAAACATAGGCCAAATGAAATGGAAACCAAGTGGTTCGAAATCGAAAGAGCACGAAAGAGCACCATGAAGCTTCCAAGGAGGGGAATAAGTGGAAAGGGAGAAAATATAAGAAGACAATAACCACTACACATCAGTACAAGGATCCCAACAACCATTGTAATCATTGCAACATTGATGGACACACCGAGGAAAAATGTTGGAAACTGTATCCAGAGTTGAACTCGAAGAACCACAAGAAGGATGAAAATACAAACAACATTTTAGCCACAGATTCAAGCAATCAAGTTAAAAGTAGGTAAGATGTGGATGAAAATATTGCCTGCATATCTATGTAGAAAGAGGTGAATCTGAGTAGCCTTCATCACCAAGAAGAGAAGGAGATGATAAAGCTCTTCCACGTCACGATTCAGGTCAAGAAGACCAAGATAAATTCTTTGTTCGACTCTGGTTCATAGGATAATATCATAGCAATGGATCTGGTCAACAAGCTTAGGTAGGATATTCACAATCATCATAACCCATATCCATTAGGTTGGGTAAACACAGATGCACAGATAAAGGTAATGAAACAATGTAAGATTAAATTTGCTATAAGTGTTTATTTTATTGATGAATTGGAATTTGACATAGTACCCCTTGATGTATGTGGGGTAGTGTTTGGAATCCCCTACATGTATATGAGGGATGCAATCTTCATGCAGAGAGCCAACCAATACTGAATGATCAAGGATGGGAATTCTTAAATCATCAATGCGCATAAATGAAATTCAAATATCTCACTAGTAATTTCCAACCAATCCAAGAAGTTGATTAGTTCTAGTAAGAAATATGTTTTTCTTTTCTTAGGAGAAAATTAATCTGATGATGATTCAATGAAAGTGAAGGCATCCCTAGAGGGGCGTACTGAATAATAGAAACATCGGTTGGAGGAGTTTCTACAAGCATACAAAGGAGTATTCTAGGAGCCTAAAGGGATACCACCTAAGAGGGAAGTGGATGAAATCCAATTATTGCCAAACTCCCCCTTGTTGAATATTGGACTTTACAGATAGTCCATTCTAGAAGTGAATGAAGTGAAGAAGCAGTTGCAATATTTTTTGGAGAAGGGTGCGATTCAACCAAGTACCTCACCTTATGGGTCACCCATAATAATTGTTCCCAAGAAGGATGGGACTTGGAGAATGCGTATCGATTACAGGGCATTGAACAAGATTACTCTGAAGAATTTGTATCCTCTACCAAGGATCGATGATCTGTTGGAACAACTACAACATTCCAAGTACTTCACTAAGATGGATTTGAAATTAGGATATCACCAGGTATGAGTCAAAGAAGAAGATACTTGGAATATTTCCTTCAATACAAGGAAATTTTTGTATGAGTGGTTGGTTATGCCATTCGGTTTATGTAATGCACCAACTACATTTATGATACTAATGAATGATGGTTTACGCCCTTATCTAGATTTGTTTGTTATTGTATATTTGGATGATATATTGATTTATAGTTCTACCTAGGAGGAGCACATGTCACATCTTATGTAGTTGTTAGAGACTTTGAAAAAGCACTAGCTATTGGCCAATCTCAAGAAATGCGAGTTTGCTCAAGAATATTTGGTGTATTTGTGATCCAGATTTTTAAATGGAACGAAATGGAACATATATGTATAGAAAATAAATACACAAAGATACATTAAAACTTGACTTCTATTAATAAAGAGAATATGTTGAAACTGTAAAAATGCATACTGAAACAAACTTGCTCGAATGGTGGCAACTTATCTCTGAGAAGAGATGTGACGACTACACTCATTTTCAAGAAGATGGTTACAATGAGGCTCCAAATGCCTTTTCAACATAAATAATAAATGAGAAAACCATAAACATTCAAAAAACTAACCCTAGGAGATGAAGCACCAAAATTCATGTGGGCCCCGATGGGGTAAGTTGGTACATCAACTTCCCGGGGTCGTAACTTTTGCATACGATCTTAGTTTTAGGTGCAATATAGCTTGTTGGAAATAACTATCTGAGGACTACACATGTTGTGATGACATTGTGTTCTATAGCCTATAGTGTGACTGTTTAATGCCCAAAAAACGTTGTTTAGGGCCTCAAAATGACTTCAGAAGTTTAGGACTCGAAAAACTAGGAAAAAACTTCCAAAATGAATATTGTTCTTTGAGACAGTGGAATAGGTGGGTGGCTATCGATATCCACCTAGATCAATCGTACCCCCTTATAAAGAAATGGTCTCCATTGCGTTGAGTGCCCCCATTAGATGGGGAAACTTGGCCCTGGGTGAGCCACTTTACTTGGTGCAGTAGCTGCCCTGCTTTGACAACCCGATAAAGATATATCCTATGTTGTCGAGTGCCCTTAATATGAGTTTATGTGATGTGATCAATGGATTCATGTTCCATGAAGCTAGGGTTGAGTTCTATCGGTGTCAACTGCTCTGCAATATCTGATGTGTCAAATAATGGTGGGAAGTATGCTCGAAGGAGGTCCACATTGAACACGAGCTGCATGCCAAGAAAGGGGGGAATACATGCCTCAAAAGCATTGTCACCCATATCATTGGTGATGGTGTAAGGTCCATAGTGAAGTGGATGAAACTTTCAATGGGTTCCTATAAGGCGCTCTTTCTGCAAATGCAACCAGACTTTGTCTCCCACCTAAAACTTGTGCGACACTTAATGTGGATCATGGCGTTGTTTGTAATTAGAATTGGATTTTTGTAAAATATCATGGACCTGTTGTTGGATTTGATGAATTAATTCAATACAATTGGTGGCTTTATCGACCTTATATTGAGCATGGGATGATTTTTCCTGTTTGGATTCAAGGGGTAGTGCGACATCAATGGGACCCAATGGTTAAAATCCCAACCCCACCTGAAAGGGACTTTGGCTGTTGAGCTATGAAGGTATATGTTGTAGTTGTGTGGAACATAGAGGAGACTCTCATCCCATGTGTGCGGATGTTTGGATTTGTACATGCACAAGATATGCACAATCATTATGTTGACAACCTATATCTGGCCATCAATTTGGGGGTGGAATGCGGTGGATTTGGTGAGCTTGGTGTCCAACTGTGACCAGGGGTTGGACCAAAATGTGTTGAGGAACCTACTATCCAAACATGATATGATGGTATGTGGTATCCCAAATTTTATCCACACTCATTCAAAGAAGATATTGGTAGTGGCCTCCGTTTTGATATTCTTCTTGCTGGTTGTGAGGATGGCCATCTTAGAAAATTGATCAACCACCACAAAAACATAGTCATTTCCCTACTTTGTTGAAGGAAGGCCCAACATGTAGTCCATCGAGATGGATTCCCATGGCCTGTTGGGAGTAGGCAGAATGGTGTGCATGTCTTTCTTCTTAGTGGCTCATTTGGAAATGGCAAATGTAATGTAGGACTTGATATACTTGATGACGTCTTGTCAAAGTTTCGACTAGTAGAAATGTTCTATAGTACTTCCAAAATGTCCTGCCATCCGACTGTAGTGAGCTTCCCAAATCATATTCTCACGCTCGTTTGAAGGAACATAGAAGTGGCACAGATGGCATAACAGTATGTCCTAAATATGAAAGTTAGTGGTAGTCGTGCCTATGCCTAGCATCTGGTAAGTGGTAGCAAAGTCAGGATCGCTCTTGTAGAGTTGGGGCCACTTAGATACCTCATGGTCACATGAGTGGAGCACCATGGTTAAGTCTGCAATTGTAGGTTGACTGAGGCAGTCAACGATATGATTGGTGCTCCCTGTCTTATATTTTATGTTGATATGGAACTATTGCAAGTCTATGGGCCAATTTTGATGGTGGCCGTTCTGTAATTTTCCTTGTGTCTGCATGAAATACAAAGGCTTGTGATAAGTGTGGATGACTATATCCTTCTTGAGAATGCACTGCTTCCATTTTTGACATACTTTTATAATGGAATAGATTTCTTTGTCATATTTGGGGTACTTACGAATGGCATCTGATAGTGTCTCACTATTATATGCCATTGGATGATCGTGTTGAGTGAGGTTGTGCCCATGACATAGTCTAAAGCATCGGTCTCAATCTCAAAAGGTTGTTCCATATTGGGTAAGGAGAGTATTGGAGTTGAGCATGAGCGATGTTTCAAATCATCAAATGCTTGTTGTTGTGACTTCCACTACAAGAACATTTCCTTGCCACCACCCTTGGTCAATTGGCTGAGGGACCATGAAATATGGGAGAATCCCAACACAAACCTACTATAGAAGTTAGCAAGTCCTAATAAAATTTGAAGATTGGTTAGTTTTGTCGGGGATGGGAAATCACAAATGACTTGGATATTGGTTGGATCCACATGCACACCATGCTCATAAAAAATGTAGCCTAGGTATTGGACCATGTTCATGTTGAAGGATCATTTTTCTAAGTTAACATATAGCTTATGTTGTTGCAGAGTGTGAAGGAAACGCTGAATATGCTACAAATTTTCTGCCCAATTCTTGTTGAAGATGAGGATGTCATCCAAATATACCACCACAAAAGAATTGGTGAAGGGATGCAATATATCATTCATGAATCTCATGAAAGTTGTCGGGGAATTTGTCAAACAAAAGGGCATGACTATCCATTCAAAAAGAGCTTCTTTGGACTTGAAAGAATTTTTCCATACATCAATATGTTCTATTGGGACCAGGTGGTAGCTAGAATTTAGGTCAATCTTGCTGAAAAAATTGGCTACCTTGACCTGGTCAAGAAGGTCATCAATTAAGGAAATTGGGTATTGGTTCATGACTATGATTTTGTTTAGGGCCCTATAATCAATGCAGATTATCCAAGTCCCATCTTTCTTTTGTATGAGTACAATTGGGATCGCGCAGGGTGAGGAGCTGGGTTGGATGTGCCCCTTTTGAAGAAATTCTTGGATATGTCGCTTAATTTTCGTTGTTTTCCATCAGAGAGGAGTGATAGACTAGCCCATTGGGTAGAGGTGCAATGGGGGTTAGATCGATTGAATTCTTGAATTGATAGTGTCGTGACACCCCGATGGGTGAGGAGAAGATGGCTTTGTATTCTTCTACGATCTTGTCACTTGCTTCTATTGTGTGGAGAGGCCTTGTGCAGAGGCCATGAATGTGGTTGCGACCTTCTGTTCACTTTGAAAGCGAATCATGCAGAAGACAAATTTCCCAGTCTGAGAAATGAGCTTCCTTCATTACTTAGCAGAGATAAAATAAATAACAGTAGGTGGAGATACCTCTAGTATCATGTAAAATTTTCTACCCAAAGTAATAATAACACTGTAAGGTATAGAATCATATACAACATGTCATTTCCATAAATCTTGTTAGCCTAAAAGAACATCACAAACTCGAAGGGGGGAAATATCACACAATGCATCATCCTTGGAGGGCTTGATGTCATAGGGAAGATGACATTGAAAGGACACTGTTGGGTGACGCATAAGTCTCTTCCTTGGCAGAGCCACCCAATGGCGTAGGGTTGTAGGTGTGGTTTCGTCGATAGGTTCAACCGTTTGATGACCTTTGTCGAGATCAAGTTATTTTTACTTTCACTATCGAAAATGAAATGCAATGGAGCACCCTTCACCCACATATGCGAGTGAAAAAGGAGTTCACCTTCCTCTGGTTCACTTGGTTGGACCTTGGTGGTAGTGACAGTGGCACTGGGTTTTGCGTCAATGATTCACTTCCCTTTATATGGATCAAATTCTGAGTTGGAACCTACCTCTGACTCTGAGGCTTTTATCTTGGCCACCAATGACTACTTCAAGCAACATTCATCAGTGTTATTCGAAGGAATTTTATAGAATTCACACCACTTCCCATTGTCTTTCTTGATGTTCTCATTACCCTTCTTTGTTTGCATCCTGGACTAGTTGTCCTGATGGGGTCCATCCTTGCTCTGTCCTGTGTTTCGTGGGTTGGGCCTACCTTTTCCCTGCTTCTGCTGTGAGGAATTTGCAGATCCAAACTCCAACTTCTTTTGTTTGAATTTCTTCTCTATTTTAACAACATATCTATATGTCGCGCCCAATGATGATATGTCTAGAAACTACATTTTTATTTGGATTTATCTATGCAGACAGTTGTCGTACCTGAGCACTAGTTTTCATTCAAATTCCTTGATACCCATCTTGGTGGGCAAGGTATGGAAGATATTTTTGAAATATAATGTTGTCTGGTCCCTTTCCTGTCACAGTGTGGTCCATCTCGTATATTGGTCATCATAGCTTCCAACATGGTAGTATTGTTCCTTAATAACATCCCTGATAGAATCCCAAGTGAGGGTGATCACAAATATTGCATATTTCTCAATGGCCCTTTGCTCATAGTAAGTTTCCCACCAATCCTTGACATGGGGGACAACCTTGGTCCTTAAGGAGTGAAAAGGTAATCTTTTCTCTGTTGAAAAAATTATGGACCAAAATATACCCTTCTAACAGATTCAACCATTAATATACAACAACTTTATCTATATGGACTTCAAATAAGGGGATATAAAAATTGACCTGTACCTTGAAGGGGGTAGCAAAACCACTTGATGAAGATGTGTCGCATGTTGGCAGTCGTTGAAGGATCTGTGCAAAGTTATCCATCATTTCGTTCCTTTGTCATGCGAGGGATTCCTTGAGCAACAAATTAAAAGGATATCCCGCTCCATAATATCTTTTTTCTTCCTTAATGGGAGGTCATCATGATCGATGGGGGTGGTCTTGCAAGGGCTTAACCACTTCAAGTCCAAACTCCTTGTACCTTGACCTCATTGGCAACATGCACAGAGAAATAAATAAAGAGTAGACCGCTCTGATACCACTGGTCTGGATTTATAAATAGAACAAAATGGAATACAAATGTATAGAAAATAAATACACAAAGATATAGTAAAACTTGACTTCTATTAATAAAGAGAATATGTTGAAACTATAAAATTGCATATTAAAACAAACTTGCTCGAATTGTGGCATCTTATCTCTGAGAACAGATCTCACGACTATGCTCATTCATAAAAATATGGTTACAATGAGGCTCTAAAGGCATTTTAAACTTAAATCATAAATTAGAAAACCCTAAACATCCAAAAACCTAACCCTAGGAGATGAAGTGCCAAGATTCATGTGGGCCTAGATGGGGTAAGTTGATACACCAATTTTGCGGGGTTGTAACTTTTGCATATGATCTTATTTTTAGATGCACGATAGCTTGTTGGAAATAATTATCTGAGGACTACACATGTTTCCATCACATTGTAGCTAAAGCCTACAGTGTCCCTGTGTCACACCCAAAAAATGTTGTTTAGGGCCTCAAAATGGCCCCGAAAGTTTAAGAACTGAAAAACTAGGAAACAAATACCAAAATGAAGATTGTTCTTTGATCCAGTGGAATAGGTGGGTGGCCACCGATATCCACCTGGATTAATTTGGGGTACACGATCGAGGGAGGGGAGGTCAAGATATATCCTGCAAAGATGGAGGCCATCATGAAATGGATAGTTCCTACAAGTTTCACTGAAGTTAGGAGTTTTCCTGGGGCAACACAATCCTTTCATAAGTTCATATCTTCATTTTCAGTAGTAGTTGCACCACTCCACACCATAACAACGAGTGGTAATAGTGTCTAGTGGGAGAAGAATGAACAAAAGACCTTTAATGACTTGAAAATAAATATTAGTCAAGCACTAGTGCTCACACTAACAAACTTGCAGAATCCCTTTGAAGTCAAGACAAATTCTAGTGGGTATGCCATGGGAGTAGTATTGATGCAGTGAGGGAGACCTGTTTGATATCATTCTGAATTATTTCATGGGGCGGTTCTCAACTAACCTACCTATGAAAAGGAGCTATATTACTTAGTACAGGATGGCAAAACATGGAATAACTATCTGATGGAAAATGAGATAATCATCCACACAAATCACCAACCACTATAGTATTTGTAGGCCCAGAGTAAGCTACAACAAACCAAGAATTACAAGTGGATGGGGTTTTTAAAAAAAAATAATCTAGTCATCAAGTATAAGAAGGGAAACATAAATGTAATATTCCATATATAAAAAAAGTGTGCATAACAAAATAAATAGATAGAAATGGCGGATGAACAACAATATAACCAGAACAACACCACAATAATACCAAAATGATACCAAAATAACACCAGAAAGAGCACTTTTATTACTGAGAGCAATGTTCACTTGCTGCTTCGAGGGGGAAACCTCCATCAGAGAATAGCTCAATTACAATAATATCCAAGACCAAAGTTCTCATACCCTCGACTCCTATTTATACTAAATATGTCTATCAAAAGAACCATCTAGAGGAAGATCCTTCTAGAAGCAGAAGCTTCTATTAGGTCTTCTTACATTGGAATTATTATTCCTTATTGATAGGCCTTATTAATATTGACCTTTATTACATGGAAATATATTATTCTACCTACGTGAGGGGTTAGGTCCCTAACATGTCCCCCCCCCCCCTTAAAAATAGTCTTGTTCTCAAGGTTTGAGATGGGAAAATTGTTGCAGAATGGTAGCTGGTTCCCAAGTGGCATATGCTGCAGTTGAATCTTTCCATTGGAATAACACTTACTTGATGGTTCGCTAACACAGACGATGCTCACGCTGGTCCAAAACTACTTGCGGCTGTAGCCAAATGGAGCCTTCTTCATCCAACTCGGGAAGGTTGGTTTGAGTTTGTCATTTAGTTCCAATCACCTTCTTTAAGAAGGAAACATGAAAACCAAGATGGAGGTTAGAATGACTAGGCAAAGATAATTGATAGGCCACCTATCTCACACAATCGAAAACGATATAAGGACCATAAAATTTGGGCGCCAGTTTCTGACAATGGTCAACCTTGAGGGAATTTTGCTTGTAAGGTTTCACTCAAAGAAACACCAGATCCCCTTCTGCAAATTGATGTTTAGAGAGACCTTGATCTGCTTGTTGCTTCATGCGATTCTGGGACATGACCAAATTCTCTTTGAGGGTACAGAGAATAGTCTCTCGAACTGTAAGCGTTTGGTCAACTACCTGGACCTTAGAGACACCTGGAAAATATGAGAGAACTAAAGGTGGATTTTGTCCATATACCACTTCAAAAGGATTCATGTGGGTAGTTGTATGGTACAAAGTGTTGTACTACCATTCAACAAGTGGTAACCATTGAGCCCACTAATTTTTCCTTTCCAATGCAAAACACCTCAAATATGTTTCCAAACACTTGTTGACAACTTCAGTTTGACCATGAGTCTAGGGATTATAAGTTGTGCTGAGATGCAATTGGGTGCCTTGTAGCTTGAACATTTCTTTCCAAAAACTACTGGTGAAAGATGGGTCGCGATCAGAAACAATAGAATGTGGCATGCCATGAAGCTTGAAGACCTGATCCATGAAAATTTGAGCCACAGTGGATGATTTAAATGGGTGTTGAAGAGACCATAAATGAGCATACTTGGAAAGATGATCAACTACCACCATAATGACTGATTTATTTCCCTATTTAGGCAATCCTATAATAAAATCCTTAGAGATATCCCACCAAATAGCAGGTGAAATCAGAAGCGGTTGTAGTGTGCCAGGAGATTTGACTATTTATCCCTTGTTGCGTTGACACACATCACATTCAACTGCAAAATTACAAACGTCCTGTTTCATACCATCCTAGAAAAAAGAAATTTTGTCTCGGTCATAGGTTTTGGTAAACTCGGAGTGCACAACTCTGGGTCTAGCATGAAGCTTATAAAGTATAGTGGATTTAAGTTTTGAATGTTTACTTAAATACAAATGGCCTTTGTATCAAATTTCATCATTGAGCCAAGAGTACCCTGGGCAAACTGGAGAATTGGACTGCAATTGTTGTATCAGATGTGAAATTTTGGGATCGTGTAGCCATTCCTGGTCAACATCTTGGAGCCAATATGGTACAATGAAGGAGAGAGAAAAAAGGGACCCTTCATCTTCATTTTTTCTGGAAAGTGCATCAACAACCACATTTTCTTTGCCTTTCTTGTAAATGATCTCATAATCATATCCAAAGATCTTAGTCACCATTTTTGTTGCTCTGGGGAGGAAAGGCGTTGTTCCCAAAAATGCTTGAGTCTTTAATGATCTGTCTTAATCTGAAAGTGTTTCCCCAATAGATAAGGGAGCCAAAGATCCACGACATGTAGAATAGCCAACATTTATTTTCATAGATTGATTTTCCCAAATTTCTCTCGGACAGTTGTTTGCTGGTAAAGGCCAAAGGCTGACCCTCTTGCATAAGGACAACACCAATTCCTTTCCCAGAAGGATCACATTCCAGGACAAAGGTCTTTGTGAAATCAGGAAGGGTCAGGACTGGATTGGTGCACATGGCCATCTTCAAGGTTTGAAAATCCTGAACAAATGCTGGAGTCCAAGTGAAAGAATTATTTTTAAGGAGTGCAGTGAGAGGTGCCGCAATCTTTCCATAATTCTTAAAAAACTTGTGATAATAACCAGTTAAACCCAAAAATCCATGCAATCTTTTGAGAGTCTTTGGGTGAGGTCAATCTTTCATAGCTTCAATCGTTTTAGGATCCACCTTGGCGTCATCCTTACCAACAAGATGACCCAAGTACTCGACTTTTGAGGTGCCAAACGCACATTTATATTGTTTGAGGAAACGTTGGTGCTGAGAGAGTAGCTGGATAACTTGATCCACATGAGAAATATGGGTTGTCTAGGTTTTACTATAGATTAGGATATCATCAAATAAAACTAAGACAAAATGATGGAGAAAAGGACAGAAGACATGATTCATGAGGCTTTGGAAAGTGGAGGGAGAATTACACAAGCCAAAGGGCATGACCAAAAACTCATAGTGGCCCTCATGAGTTCTAAATGCAGTCTTAGGAATGTCTTCATCTTTCATATGGATCTGGTGGTAGCCAAAACGAAGATCAAGTTTAGTAAAGAACTGGGTGCCACTCAATTCATCAAAGAGGTCATTAGTGAAAGGAATGAGAAATTTGTCTTTAATGGTGAGTTTGTTGAGGGTTCCAAGAACCACCTTATTTATTAAGGACCATGACCACAGGAGAAGAGTAGGGGCTCATACTAGGGCAGATAACACCTGCGTTGAGCAGTTCTTGAACAATTTTCTCAATTTCATTTTTTTGGGAAAAGGGTGACCATAGGGATGGATATTGGGAGGAAGGATTCCTGGGACAAGGGGAATGGAATGATCATGAACACCACAGGAAGGAGGGATTCCTTGGGGAGTGGAAAAAACCACTTGATGTTTAGAGAAGATGGATTGGAGGTCCTGCGACATAGAGGGTGTCTCAGTTGCTTGAATGGCATGGAGTTAAGAAATAATGCCAGAATGACATTTTTTAAGCATCTTTTCCATGCAATGGGAACTAATGATCTCTGGGGAATCGACAATGATGCCTTGGAACTTATATTGTTGTCCCTCTTGGTTGAATTGCATGGTTAATTCCTTAAAATCCATGAGAATGGGACCCAAAGTGCTTAGCCATTATGCACCCGACACAATGCCACAACCGCCCATGTCGATAGAAAACATATGATATTTCAGATGGTATTCACCAATTTGGAGATGCACATTTTCACAACGCCCTCCACATTTCATGGACCCGCCATTGGCAATCATGATTTGAAAATTATTGACTGCAGGGATATAGAAATTAGTTTCTTGGGCAATGTGGCGATGAATAAAATTATGGGTTCTTCCACTATCAACAAGAATGATGACCTTCCTATGCTTGATGTAACCAATAAGCTTGAGGGTTTGGGGAGAAGAGAAGCCAGTGAGAGCATTTAGGGAAATGATTGGTTCTACTTCAGGAGGGTCTGAGGGAGGGGTTATGCGAGTGGGTTTAGGTGACACAGACACAAGGGGAGCCTCAACATCCTCTTCCAAAACATCCTTCGAGATGGCCATAAAAATATTTTGTTACTTACACTTGTGTCCTGGAAAATATTTGTCATCACAATTATAACAAAGGCCTTTGAGTTGGCGTTCAACCATTTCGGCCCTGGTCAATTTCTGGATCTTCAGTGGAGTAGAAGGAGGATTGGGAGTTACTGGTTTCGTGCGAGGAATAAAGGAGGGTTTTCGGTTTTGAGAAGAGACAACCTGTTGTGGTTCCTTATCTCTTTTAGTAGTGTCCACCCAACTCTGAGGCCGATCCATGAGGACATGGGAACAAATCTCATCCTTAAGGCCAATGATAAAACATTCTCATAAAAAAGCATAAGACATGCCCTTTGTATGAAAAGCTAATCTCTCAAAAGCAGCTCTAAATTCTTCCACTGTGCCTAATTGTTTCAACTTTGTCAAACGGCCTAAATGGTTTGTGTTAGTGTCAAAGAATTCATAAATATCTGCCACAAAGTGTATCCAAGACACATACCCTTGACGGGAATTTTTTCTCCATTGCCACCATTGCCAACGTTCTTGATCTAGATAAAGAACACCATACCGGAGTTTGGCCAACTCATCTGTAATTCCATACAAAGAGAAATAATGTTCCATTTGAGTTACTCAGCCAGTGTGATATGAGCCATAAAATTTGGTCACATCCAAACACGAAAGGCGTAGGTCATGCTGAAAGTGATGGGGCTGAAAATTTTGGGAATGAGAGGAAGTTTCAGCTTCAGTATGCAAAGGTGGGTCAGATAAGGGAAGATCTGCAGGGATATGCACCTTGGCGCAGATCATCGTAGTGACAGATTCAATATGGGTAGTAATGTATTTTTGAGTTCCTCGATTGAGGCGGAGATGGAGGAATGCATGTTTTTATTGATGGTGGAAATATTGGCGCCGAGCTATCTCACTTCTTGTTGGGTTTCTGTGAAATTAGAGTGCAAGGTATTGAAGCGAGCTTCAAAGTCTTGGCTACGGGTTTGGGCCATGATGACTAGGGAACATGAAAAGGGGAAGGTGGGACCACACAAAAAATGGGTTATGGTTGAAGTGTATCACAACGATCAAGGCGACGATTTGAATCCAATGGGGTAAAGCCCAAATAAGGGTGTTGGAAGGGGGTTGGGGCCACGGGAATTTTTTTTTTGCTGAAAAATGATAGGTATGACTGCGATAAGGGCGAAGAGAGAAATCCAACGGAATAGGTCTCAAATAATGGTGTCAACAGGATCTAGAGTTTTTTTTTTAACTCCCGCGGAGTTATACTATGATCTAAAGAATACTGCAGTGATGAAATGCCCAAATGCTTAACAGGAAGAAATGTGTATTAATTTTGCAACTCGAATGTAGGAGACACAGTTGCACAACAATAGATCTTGTCTGTTATGTTTTTTTTTCGTCCCAAAGGTTAGGTATTCAAGGGTTCTATAAACAAGGGTTTTCCCTGTGCTATAGCTATATGATATACGTGCAGGGTCCAACAGTAGTACTCGACCCAATATCTCAGGAAACCAACTAAGTAGGCTAGACCGTGCCCTTAGCCATACTACCCGACTACCTAGGTACTAGAGATTATCCTCTCGAGTGTTGTTCTTGGTGGCACTATAACATTCAGGCGATCGATCGGTTTATCTATGGAGGGATTCCAGAGATATAGGTTGATCTGTATACAGGTGATGTTTGATGCACTACCACTCGAAGGGGTACCAACATGGGTTACAAGGGTGGCCAACATATATGTACTTAAGTACCACTTGTATTTCATGCGTGTATGAATCCCCGATTGTGGGTTTATGCGCGTAATGACAAATCTTTATAGCTTAAAGACTTTGGAATATGTCTCTACCTCGAAATACAATTAACCCACAATTTTATGCCGAGGAAGGTGCTCTGATACCACTTGTAATATTCCAGATATAAAAAGTATGTAGAACAAAAATAAATAGCTAGAAATGGCAGATGAACAACAATATAACCAGAAAAACACCACAATAATACCAAAATGATATCAGAATAACACCAGAAAGAGCACTTTGATTACTGAGAGCAATGTTCACTTGCCTCTTTGAGGGGTAAACCTACAACAAAGAAGAGCTAAATTATAATAATATCTAAGACCAAAGTTCTCATACCGTCGATTCCTATTTATACTAAATATGTCTATCAAAATAACCATCTAGAGGAAGATCCTTCTAGAAGCGGAAGCTTCTATTAGGTCTTCTTACATTGGAATTATTCTTCCTTATTGTTAGGCCTTATTAATATTGATCTTTATTACATGGAAATATATTATTCTACCTATGTGAGGGGTTAGGTCCCTAACAATAAATAAGTTGGTATACATGCTTTCACGACAATGCACACCCAAGATTATAGCATTGGGAACTCTGATGCACATTGAGCCTTTTACCCATGAAGCATACAAAGATGCATACACAAAAGATGATGACTTTAAGGAGGTGTTTTGGTACCTACAAGGCCAAATTCATATAGAAGAAGATGACAAAAAGTTTGACTATTATTTCCACGATGGTTTACTCTATAAGCTCTAAAATCTCTATGTCCCTAAAGGTGAATGATTGCAACTTATCAGAGAGGCACAAACCTCCAAGGCTGCATGGAATTTTTGTGTTGGGAAGACAATTTCCAACTTACAAAGGTACATGTATTGGTCCAGAATGAAAGAATATGTAGCACGACATATTAGAGGATGTATACTTTGTTGTACCAGAAAGCCTATTGGCCCATAATGCAAGAAGATGTGGCACAATATTTTTCCTAAGATTGTTCTAGGCTAGGGAACAATGTCAAGGAATCTTGTTACAATTTAATCTGAGATTTTAGGGAATTTTCAAAGACACATTAGAGATGTTCAAGAAACTGTCTAGTTCTTCAATACCTGAGGTTGTGAAACCAAGTTCTAAGCCACATCCTCTCCAACCTACAATTGTGAGAGAAATACTTCCTCAGATAGATCCTATGTATGAGTCACATAAAGTTGTTTATCTATGGTTACAACTATTTTATGACATTTTGGATGATGAAAAATTTATTGGGAAGTTGTATAACACAATCAAAAGGGCCTTGGGAACCAAAGGAAACTTGGAAGAGTCTATTTCTTCTAACCTTCCAATAAGGAACACAAGTAGGATATAGAGAAGGAAGAGGAGAAACGAGAGATAATTTTGGCTGAATGCCCATGTTAATGAGTATGAGATTAGGGGGATTATGTTGGACTTATGTTATGATGTCAATATCTTTCCCAGGAAAACTTGGGAAGTGATGGGTAAGCCTGAACTTGTATATTATCCTATTCTTTTGTGGATGGAGAACCAATACTGCATCTATCAGGTAGGCAGGCTGCAAAACATGAAAGTGGATTTGGATGGCATCAAAATAGTGGTAGACTTTGAACTCATCGAAATAATTGGGGAAAAGGATCCGTACTCAGCTTTGTTAGGAATCGACTAGGCCTACCAGAACTACATTATAATTGACCTTAAGAAATAAATTATGAACTTTGAATATGATGGCATGAAATTAACCCAACCTCTAGACCCTTATCAAGGTCCATGGTATAGTGACCCAACAGATGAAAGTATGGAGTAAGATTCTTTGGATCAACTATGTACTATGATTGTAGGAAATCGAGTATATTACATTAACCCTATTGCAGACGAATCCATGAGTTGGTGAAGTATTCAGTCTGCAAATGAATACTTGGAAGCTACTTGGGAAAACTGGAAACAAGGAAGGTATGAAATATTTTCAAGACATTGCACAACCATACAAACAGTAAGGTGTATTGGAACATAGATCATAGAGTCTCTAACATATGATGGTACCTTGAATTTACAGATTTTTTGGATTAATATGGAGGGTGGAGTTGCAACAAAAAACATCCTCTCAACACTTTACCTAGCCCTTAAATATTCTCTAGCGAGGTGGTGGGATACTCACAAAGCAACTCTATCCTCTTGGGATGAATTCAAGATCACTATACAACATCAGTTCCTTCAACTAACACAAATACCGTAGCTGGAATAAGATCATAAGAAGAAATTTAGTTGTTATCCTTAGAGATATATGATGATATGTCTAACTTAGTTGCACATATTGAACATTGTTTACAAGTGTGGAAGGATACACAACTCCCATCCTCCTTGTGGACACATAACGTCTTCCATTCTCTAGGAACAATTCCCAAATCTCGGTACGTACAGGAGGAAACAAGAAGACAAACAATATGTTGGAAGACACTTCAGGATCCGTTGTGCCATGATTTCTTGTTCTCTAGTACGATTCCCAAAATCACAACTATGCTACAAAAACTTTAGAATATGTTTTTTAGTACTGGGGTTAAGCCTAAATATCCACTTACAATTTTCTCTGAGCATGAACACCTTGAATATATCTTGTATCCATCCCCTATGAGAATACTTATGGCATGTAGTAAAGTTTATAGGGACCCTAAAAATCCTGAGGACTTAGAGGAACTCAAACATTTAACCTTTCAAGAATCCACTGTAACAAGAGAAGTCAAGGATACCATATTAGGTGACATCAACATCTCATGCACCCAACCTTTGATGTTGAGGAAAGTAAACATAGGCAGTGAGGAACATCCTAATATGGTGTCCATAGGTGATTACTAGGATGAACAAAATATGACATAGATACAGACTCTGTTGCAGGAATACAAGGATCTATTTCCTAAGAGTTTCTTAGAATTGAAGGGGATTAAGGGATATTTAGGAGAAATTAAGATTGACTTAAAACCTGAGGATAAGCCAGTTAAACATAGACCTTACCATCTTAATCTATGAGTAAAGGAGAAGGTTAATAAAGAGATTGATATAATGTTAGCTACTGGGCTGATTTTTCCTGTAGATGAGGCCGAGTGGATCAGTCCTATTGTAATACAGAGAAAGAAGGGTACTGACTATATTAGATTCTATGTGGAATACATGAGCCTGAACTCAGCTTATGTGCATGACCCTTTTCCTACCACCTTTAGCGATGGAGTTCTTGATCAAGTGGTGGGAAATGAAGCCTATTCTTTTACAGATGGATTCTTAGGCTACCATAAGGTTAAAATTGTGGAAGAGGATAAAAGAAATACTAACTATATTAGATTCTATGTGGAATACATGAGCCTAAACTCAGCTTATGTGCATGACCCTTTTCCTACCCCCTTTAGCGATGGAGTTCTTGATCAAGTGGTGGGAAATGAAGCCTATTCTTTTACAAATGGATTCTTAGGCTACCATAAGGTTAAAATTGTGGAAGAGGATAAAATAAATACTACCTTCACTACATAATGGGGTTCTTTTGCTTATAATGTGATGCTCTTTGGGATGAAGAATGCCCTAATTGTTTTCTCTTACATAGTTATTGTTTCATCCACTGACTTTATTCATAAATTTATTGAAGTGTATATGGATGACTGAACAATGTATAACCTATTGAAAGATCACATAGGCCTCCTCTAATTGATGTTTGATCATTCCATATAGCTACATATTTCCTTAAACATGAAAAGTGTAATTTTTTTGTACCATTTGGAAATCTGCTAGAACATATATTATATAGGGAAGGAGTACTAGTGGATCATGTGAAAGTTGCGGTCATCCTCATTGTTTTTACCCAAACCTTTGGGTTAAGTTTTTCATGTGCACACCAAGGGAGCAGTGCGAGCCTATTTTATAAGTTCTACGTGCACCTGTGTAAGTGTGCAAGGATTTCCATTAAGGGAGCATCATACCTGTCAGACAATTGGATTAGGTTGATGGATAGTTGGTATGGATTGTTGGTTGTCATTGATGTCAACCATTTGAGAGTGATATTGTAGATTGATGTGAACCCTTGTAGAAAGTCCGATAGCGAATTTTGGTAGCACAAAGGTTTGGGTAATGGACCCAAGGTTGTTTCATGTATAATGGTATGAGTTTTAATATATTTGAAGGTAAGACCATTCTATATGGATAGTACATGTCATTCCATTTCCAGTGGTATGTGGAACGTCACATAACTTCTCACGGTTAGAGAGTTATGGCCATGTGAAGTTGGAGAACCCAAGTTTGGGTAATGGACCCATGTTTGTTTGATGGATAACGGTATGAGTTTTGATATATTTGCAGGTAATAATATTCTATATGGATATTACATGTCATTCCATTTCTAGTGGTATGTGGAACATCACATAACTCCTCACAGTTAGAGAGTTATGGCCATGTGAAGTTGGAGAACCCTCATGAGTCATCTAGAAGCCCCA